>AWOL01S0180342.1:44960-57752 GCA_000715115.1 Nicotiana otophora
TATATATATATACACACACACACACACACATACACACACACTTCTAAAACATTTTCAATCATATAGATGCAAACGTTTTCTTAAAGGCTTTTATAAATCTATATCCACTTTTTAAAATTACATATATTTTTCAAGTAATAGGCTTTAAACTAGATATACAATAAGCCATACTTTAGCACTGATCAAGCGGAATATAGACAACTAATTTCTTAAACGTAGTCTAAGTCCTATGGAACTACCTCATGTAGATTTTAAAGGGTGCCTAACACCTTTCCCTTAGAAGAATAAGAATCCTTACCCAAAATCTCACTGGCTAACAGACTAATAAAGAAATGATCTTAGTAGTTAAATAGGTACCCTAGTATATCTTTGAATATTAGGTGGCGACTCTCTTTTATCATCAACAGGGAAACCACTAGTTGAATCTTATTTTTACTCGTGCAAAATAGGGTGCAACAGTAGTGAGGTTGAGTATTATAATATGGTTGGGCATTATATACTAGTGTATAAGTGAGTTGGTTTGGAGGATGAGTTTTTGTGGGGTAGGGATTGGCTCGACGAGGAGGACTTGGTTGATAATAGGGAACAATTGTTGTTACTTTTTCTTTCTACTGCCGATGGAACCAAGCTGTATAGCCTTTCTAGCAGCCTGTAGCACATACATTGATTCTATCTTCTATGACTTAATACCTCCCTCTAGGAAATCCCCGATTTTGACCAGCTCGGGGAACTTCTGGCCAATCATTCCAATCATCTTCTCGAAGTATATTCCTTCTTGAGCACATATGAAATACTTGGATAGCAAGTTATCATTCAGCGGGGTTGTGCTCTAGATGCTTCTGATCTCCATGAGCGTACACTTGAAATGACTCAGAAGGCTTCATCTGTAGGTTCACTAAAGCGAATCTATCCGGGGTGATCTCAGTGTTTAACTTGAAGAGATTCATAAAATCTTCGACCATATCTTGCCATTCTCTCCAGTTCCTAAGGAGCTACCTAGTGTACCATGTGAGCGCTTCCCCATTCAGACTCACAATATGCCATTAAGTGAGCATGAGGATCGCCTGTTCCATCAAAGATATCAAACTTCGGAGGCTTGTACCCTGCCAGTATATTAGTATAAGGGTGTATGCATAGGTCTTCATAATCCAAGCTCTCTCTCCCTCGAGCAACTTGCAGGTTCTTCAATTGTTTCCTTATTACCTGTAGTTGTTCACACAACGGCTCGTCCTCTTTGGACTTTGCTTCTCTATCTATTTCATCATACTAGTCTAGCTCATAAGGAATTCTAACCGTGACGGTGCGGTAAACGTTGGTTCAGATGCGATATATATGGGTGGAACATATCGCCCATGGGTGGCGGTGTGTGCCGCATGTGTATACTGTGTGTGGGTATAAGTGAAAGTGACATTGTCATGAGGAGGTGTTTGGATCAAATTAGCGGTGGCATGTGGATTTTGAGGAGCTTGAACATAGTTTGGAACATAAGGTGTGTGTACGGGAGGGTTTGGTGGATTTGAGGCTGAATCAATGTCGCACGATAAGGAAAGAAAGATGGGAAGTTTATCCTAAATGCCCTGTAGCCTCTCGAAGATAGGTATGGACATCATCATACCGATCCGCAAAACTCTACTAGACACATACTCATGACGCGTAAAACCTATAAACCTAGAGCTCTGATACCAACTTGTCACGACCCAAAATCCATCTAGTCGTGATGGAAACTAACCTAACTACCGAGGTAAGCCAACTAACAACTATCCAATTTAATGAAATTTATCAAGGGAATAAATGATAATATAACTGCTTTTATTCAAGAACTTCCCAAGGACTGGTAGTGCAAATCATGAGCTTAAAATTTAGATTTTTACAAAACTGAATTGAAATAATTACAACATATGTTTAAAATGTAAATGAACAAAATTGGAATCTAATGCTACCAAGGACAAGTGATAGCCAAAACTTGAATGCAGGTACATATTCAAATCCAGATCTCTCCATATGCAGCAACATCAGCATCCAACATCTGCATGCAAGGTGCAAAAGTATAGTATGAGTACAACTGACCCCATATACTCAATAAGTAACAAACCTAATCTTAGGTTGAAGATATTGATGAGCTGGGGCAGGGGTCAGAGTCCACTCCAATAACCAGCAACAGTTCATAACAATCATAATAACAATAGTGAAAGAAAATAACCCAGAGGTATGATGCTCAACTCGCTCACAGCTACGGAAAATAGGCATATTTTCAAATAAAATAGTAAAACCCAAATCTTTTATCAAAAACACCAAAATCTGAGTAAGTTTGTAAAACCGTGATTTCCTTTCCAAAACTTTACAACAAGTAAATGTTTCATTATCAAATGGCATGGGGAAAGTACATCTCTATGCCTACATGTCATTGTGTAAGAGAAGTCATGAATGACGTGATATCGTACAGCATGAGAAAAATGCATCTCTATATCTGTATGTCAAGTGTGCATATCAGACGCAATACAACATAGTGAATAACCATATGCATACTCACAGAGTATCAATCCACTCAGTCCTCCCAGTCACTCGGGCCTCCCAATCACTCGGCCATCACAGTCACTCAATCCTCCAAATCACTCGGCACTCGCGCTCGCACTCAATAGGTACCCCGCTCCCACTGTGGATGTACAGACTCCGGAAGGGAAATTCCAGCCCAAGCGCTATAATAAGCAAATCATGGCATGAATTAAATAAACATAATATGGCGTGCAGCCCAATCCCATAAATATTCTCACAATCAGGCCCTCAGCCTCACTCAGTCATCAATCTCTCCAGTCTCTCGGGCTCACAAAAATCATGATAATCAGCCCAAACAGTGATGATATGATATATAAATAAAGGACAATAGAGACTACGATATGATATGAAAATAATAGATGTGACTGAGTATAAATTTCTAATTAAGCAATTAATTCAACATGTAACACGATCTCTGCGGGTCCAAACAGTGCTAGCATGTAGCCTAAGCATGATTTCTAACATGGATCACAACTAAATTACTTTAGCACATATAGATTTCATTGTTACATATAAGATTAAATAATTACGCAGTACTAGAGAAATAACTGAATCACAATTCACACGGTGCATTCCCATACGCTCTTCAGCTAGCATGTGCGTCACCTCAACACCAAACACATATCATGCATATTAAGGGGTTCATGCCCTGAACACCAAGTTTAGAGGTGTTACTTACCTCGAACAAGCCAAATCCAATACAGAGAAAGCCAAACGATACTACAAAAATGCCATCCCGTGCGTACCGACCTCCAAACGGCTCGAAACTTACCAAAAGCAACTCAAATACATCAAATAATGCCCAAGGAAACAATTCCAAATGATAAAGGTTGAATCTTTAATCAAAATCACAAAGTCAACCAAAAATTCAAACTCGGGCGCGCACCTAGGAACCTGACAAAACTTACAAAATCCGACAACCCATTCGATTACGAGTCCAACCATACTAGTTTCACTCAAATCCTACTCTGAATCGATGTTCAAAACACAAACAATTCACTATATGAAACCTTAGATAAAATCCACCAATTTCTCTCTTGAAATCCTCAATTAAATGCCAAAAACAAAGATAGATTCATGAAATAAAATAGAAACCTGGCAGAGAACACTTACCCCAATCCATGTGATGAAAATCGCCTCAAAGATCGCTAAATCCTGAGGTCCCCAACTCAAAATATGGATAACTGGCTCAAAGGTCCGAAATTGGACATTAAATCCACTTCCCAAGCTTCCTTCTTCGCGATCGCGAACATCCCTTCGCGATGGCCATGAACAAATTCTTCAACAACGACTTCCAAACTCTTTCCAGATAGCCTTTAGTATAATGGTTATAACTTTTGGTACAAAACTGAAAATCACAAATTGTTTGAATGTTTGCACACTAGATATCAAGGGCTACAACTTTCATATTTGGATCATCTCCAAATTCCTTATAGATTGCAAGATATAAGTTTTCAAAGTCAGCTCTGTGCAGCAGAAATTTCGCCTATGTGATCGCGAAAAGGCTTTTGCGACCGCCATCGCGATTCACAAGGCCCCAAAGTGCAGTTTTCTCTTCGCGAACACGGCCAAATGTTTGTGATTGCGATGCACATCCCTATAGCCAACAACCAGCAACTGAAAATGGCCTAAAAATGGTCGGAAACTACCTCGAAGCTCACCCGAGCTCTCGGGGCTTCACTCCAAATATCCACACAAGTCTAGAAACTTCATGCGAATTTGCTCGTGCGATCAAATAACCAAATTAACACCTAAAATCATGAATCAGACATCGGTACGCATGGAATTTGAAGGAAAAACTCAAGAACTTCTAGAATTGCAACGAAGCGTCTGAATGCTATCAAATCAAATCCGAACGACCCCGAATTTTGCAAGCAATTTCCAAATCATAACGCATTCCTACTTGATGTTTCAAATTTCAGTTAACAACATCAAAATCACAAATTGCACCTCAAATAAATTTAATGAAGTTAATAAAGTTTCAAAATTCAAAACTAACGGCGAACAAGCCTAAACACCTTAGATTGATCTCAAATTTGGCACACAATTCATAAATGATATAACGGACCTACTATAACTTCCGGAATCAAAATCCGACCCCTATATCAATAAAGTCAAACCTTGGCCAAACCTATGAATATTTTCAAACGTTCAAATCTCCAACTTTCGCCAATTAGTGCTGAAACATTCTAGAATTATCCAAATGCAAATTCGGGCATACGCCTGAGTCTAAAATTACCATCCAGACCTAACGGAATCATCAAAATTCGGATCCGAGGTCGAATACTAAAAAGTCAAACTTGGTCAACTCTTCTAACTTAAAGCTTCAACTGTGAAATTCATTTTTCCAAACTAATTCCGAAAATCCTGAAAACTAACGCCGACGATTGTCACACGTCATAATACATCATATGATGCTACTCAAGACTTTAAATAGCTGAACGAAATGCAAATGCTTAAAATGATTGGTCGGTTCGTTACATTCTCCCCCACTTAAACATACGTTCTTCCTCGAACATGCCAAGAGTTGTTCCAAAGCCATCAAACCGCCGTGTAACCTTACCATATACATACTCGGGGGTGATCCCACGTCACCCTTTTCCATATAGGCCAGAGAACACAACATAACTGAAGATCATTACTTCAACCTTAGCCCGTAAACCATAGAATCCAATTCCCAATATCCGGAATTTCCTATAAGACCTAAATCTCGCATATACACACACTATATATGTCCGAACAAGTTGTATCAAGCCATAACCATAACCTAAGATGTAATCACATGATATACCGCATAACTCACGTACTTGTAGCAATAACTTTTGACCACAAGAACTGCTCAAAACAAACCCAGTACCGAAAATAAACCTCATATCAAATAAAACCTCGTTCAAAACCTTAGTACACCGTCAATGATGAACGAAACACGCAAAAAATCATAACCACTCATTAGATCAACAAGTCACGGAGCCCTCTCTCGTCCGACAGGAATCGTAGTCTAAATTCTAAGCTGACCTCCGATATTATTCCTCCATAATACTGCAATCAAATCCGATAGTACTCATTCTAGGTCCAATGAACTCATATCGTCAAACACAACCATTCTTTTGACATGCAACACCAATACAACCTAGAGACATAAACCGTGCAATCCGTGCACCAATACGCAATAACTCAGTGCACCCAAAAATAAAAAATGACTAAAATGTGAAAACTGTTCTCCAAGCTCAACAAGTACCACCACAACCGCAATGCTATGAGCCCATCATATACAGTAGAACCAAGACACACGAATCAATCACAAAGGATCATATCTTAACATAACTTTGTTGCAATGTGTGACCCAATCTTAACACCGGTCCACATGAAATAATTCAAGCCACAATGCTCAAAATCAACAACCACGCGCAATTTGACATCAAGTGCCCAAGGTGCATGACTGTAACCACAGAGAAGTAAATAACACAATATACCACAACCGGAAAAGGCCATAACCAAGGCGCAATCAACCATTCAATATCCCAATAACTATTTTGCTCGAATTCCGCTACAAGACCCAAACAGAACCGCATCATGCGTGAATATAACCAACAAATCACCGCCCCTCATATCATAGAAGAGTAACTCATTGAACATATCAGATACAAATAAGATCAATTCTGACTGAATGGAACATCCCTCAACAATATCAGTACAGAGTCAACCAATCCAACCCGGTGTAGAATACACATCCTCATTGTTGATACCCAATTGTTTCCTCATATCAACCCTAGTGAATATGCATGATCATTCTATTTACAAGCATACACGAGTATTTTTCATAATCTTCCATGATTTTTAAAGACTTTAAATCAATTTATTTTCGCATTTTATTATATAAATATTCAATAATTACCCACCTAAATATTTTTATGATGATTTAATCATCAAAACTTATCATTTATACCAATATGAGATTTTAAATATTTCCAGTGCATTTCGTGTAATTACATTTGTATTTTTCAGGGCTAAATTGCATATTTTGCAATAATAGCCCATATGTACATATTATTACATTATTTATATAAAAAATAACTTTTTATATTTTTATAATGTTAAATAATTATTTTTAATCATTTACATGCACAAATAATATATTTTGTTATTTATCTATTATTTTTATAAATTATTATTTATTAAAATCGGGTATTTAATATCTGGCCCTAATTATATAACTAATTCGGACCTAAAACTACTCAAACCAGCCCAAGCCCAATACCCCTAACCTAATTACCCTTACACATTCATTAAACCCAACCCCAATCCGCCTAAATCCTGGCCGTTGATAAAAAATGATCAACGGCCCACAACCAACCACCCCTTTCCCTTATATCCCTCCTTTCTACCCTAATCCTCACTTTTCTAAAACCACTGCCCTCATTCTCCCTCCCCTGTTGAACCCTAATGCCGCCGCCTCTCCAAAATCCTCCCCTAGTCCCGCTTCTAATAGGATTTTCTTCCCATTTACTTACCATTCTGACATATTTTCTTTATTGGTTGATTCTTTACGGTATTACTTAGTACTTGCCTAAACATGGCAAGTACCCTACTCTGATTCTGTCCTAATCGATCTTCATCTCTTGAATCTGGACGATATTAAGTCCAAACACGTTATTTTGCATCGTGTGAGTCCGATTTGTTCGTATCTTGTTGATTCATACTTAACCCTAAGGTTAGGGTTTACAGATTCTCTTTGATTCGAACCGAAATTGATTCAAGCTTTAAAATTAAGTACTATCTCGTCTATATTTGCCTTATTATATATGAATCTATCTATTTCTGCCGATTATTTTTAGTTTCCCTAAATTAGGTTTTAGATCCTTTTTATTTGAACCAAATCTGGTTTGGTTCTATGTTTTTTGAATAATATCCAGGTCTATGTTCATTTTATACAATATGTGATTCTTTGCCTCTATTTTCTGTCGATTTTGTGGAGTTTACCTAAAAACTAGGGTTTCAAAGTTTTTTTTCTTTACTGATTGTTTGAATTAATTATATTTCTAGATTTATGTGTTTAGTTCCTACACTATTTAAACCCCTCCCCACTCCCCTTTGGTGAAGTTCAAAAATCCTTTTAAAAAAACACTATGAACTAAGGTTGTACATTCTTCATTCTTGAATAAACTTGTTTTGTATTTTGGATTCCCGGCCGACTGAAAGCCAAGGCCAGAAATTGCTAAGTTCTTGCTTTGTTTGGTGATACTCACAATACTGTTGGATTTCCTTCTTCCTTGCTTCATCTTAACTGGTGAGTTATCATATCTCTGCCATTTCATTCTGATTATTTGTTGAATGTGCTACTTCAATTAGACTATGTTATCATAAATGTTATTACATTTGTAGTTTGAGACATGCTTGAATCTACTTTGAGTTTGTTAGTTCAATTCTACTTAACCTACATGGCACTGATAACAATCTCTTGAAGTTTAAGTTTGTTATTATCTTGCTCTTTGAACATGTTCTCATATCTCCTGGTATAGAATAGTTAACTAGGTATAGATGTCTTCCTTAATAGGATAACAAGTCCATTTTTGAGTGCATCATAATGTGGCATGTTTGACTTTGTTTCTATTATATTTTGACACCCCTAGTAACTGCCCTAATTAGTTCCTATCATATCATGATCTGTTGCTAATTGATTTCTTCTTATGACACTAGTTTCTGTACTTAACTTAATCTGGATCCTCCTTTATCATTATAAATATGTCTTATGACTTGTCTTGATAGCATGTGATTGAGTTTATTTCCTGAAAACTGAATTAAGTCTACCTAGGTTCAAATGTGTTGCTATTTGTTTATGTTCTATGTGTGATTCTGTACCCCTAATCCCATCCCACTCTCCTGAATTCTCACTCTTTGCTGGCTAAAAGCCAAAGTAATTTAGGTTCTGTCCCTTGGCCTCCCTAGTGTGAGCACTGCTCAGGGTTCATATGAGACCCTCGTGAACTCTAACATACTAGGATTTGGTCCCTAGTCTTCTTTGAAACTGTTCTGATCATTCTTCTCTAGTGTGAGCCTTGCCCTGGGTTCTTGAAGCCCTTAGAAACTCTGACACACTAGAGATTTGGGTTCTGTATGCTTATCCTTGAGATATGGGTGAATCATTCACTGCTGGTTACTGTGTATCTTTGAACATGGGCTTTTGGAGCTACTGTGAGTTAAAGGCCTGGCCTGTCTAGGTGTATTTGGGCATGCTGCAGGCTTTCTATAGTTCTTTATACTTTGTAATTCATTCATTCAATTCTGGTTTGTAATAATTATTTATAATAATAATTGGGGTATTAGTAAATTGGGAAACTGGATTTATTTTAACATTTGCATGAGAATGGGTAGAAATCCTGTCTATAGGTGTTTACTTTGCTCATTCTGCTATTGTGTTAGATAACCTCCCTATAGGTGTTTACTTTGCTCATTCTGCTATTGTATGTTAGATAACCTGCCTATAGGTGTTTACTTTATTCAAATACATTCTACTATTGTATGTTAGATAACCTGCCTATAGGTGTTTATTTTGCTCGAATATGCTCTGTAGATAACCTGCCTATTCTGTTTTTTTAGATACCATGCCTATAGGGAATAAAATAACCAAAGTTCAATTTGCATTGCAGCATATTCATCAGGCATCATGATCATAGGTTCATTGATAAATCTGCATTTTTAGAAATCATGCCCATAGGGTTCTTAATTGATTGATATGCTATTGTCATACTTGCTCATTTAGTATATAAGAACTAAAACCAGTTTCGATCATTAAGGGTAGGAATCATATCTGTAGGGTAATCACTATCTGTGTTAAGCACTAAAATCAAGCTTTAAAGCACTGCCTCATTGAGCGCCAGTAGAAAGCATGCCTATATGAACATCTGAGTAATTCTGAATATCTCTCGTGTTTATTACTGCCAAATAATGAGTAAATCACCTAGATAGCATATTTATAGGTTTCAACTGCTTATGCTTATAATCAGTAGACAACTATGCCGTCACTTAGAAGTTACTTTGCATAACTGCTCGCATGATTAAAATCCAGAATCATATAGAAATCATGTCTATAGGGCCTAACGACTTCAATTGTTGAAACTGTCAAAACGCTTAATTTGTTTGCATGAATTTGCTGCCTAAGTGTGGAGGATAACCTGAGCCCTTATTTGCTTTACAAGAAAGTCCAATTTATTTTGTATGGCGCCTAAGTTTTTATCATTTTTGAGCAACCTAAGTTAAGTCTAGAATCATCCAAAAATAGAGGTCCAAATTCCTCCTGGGCCATAGGCAAGGGACGGGTAGTGCACGCTTAGGGTACGATTTAGAATTGATTAGAGCGCTTTAGGTAAATAACTTAAAGATAGTAATCGGGTAGCGGGATATGATAGTCGGTGCCCGCTGAATAATATGAGTAACACCCCCATTTGGGAGAGTTACGAAGTATTATTTATGTTGCACGGGGTGATCCTTTAGGCTAAAAAACTTAGGACCCGCCACTCCTATTAAAATAATTATTTCTTTATGTTTCTCTTCTCTCTTAGACTAATTCACATGATTTAAGTTCGGTCGGGACCCACCATTGTGGACCTTGAGAAGTGCCTAACACCTTCTCCTCGAGGTAATTTGAGCCCTTACCCGATCTTTGGTGACGCAAACTAGTAAACTCGAGTCATTTGCAATAGGTACCCTAACGCACCTTAATCCGTTAGGTGGTGACTCTTTCTCTTTTAATAACCCTTCCTCCCTTTTTAAAAGAGTTGTCAATGTCGAAACCCGATTTCGCGAGAAAAAAAGAGGGCGCGACACTTATTAGGCCAACCAATGAGCCCCCAAATCAACTTTGGTCGTCCCCAATTGGATAAATAGACTTCCAAAAGTTTATCATGACTAACCATAGTACGTGCTATCATATAGCTAACTTTGGCCACATTTGCATAGTCTGCAACCTCGAAACAATCTATTTCCCATAACTCCCAGTCTCCAAATCCATAGAACACATGAGTCACCATAGCCGATCCCAACTCCACCACGCGAACGATTAACACATCTCTCATACACAATCATCCATACGAGAGATATTTCTATAATTCTTCCGTGCCACATAGAAATATTTGAACATCAGAAGTCGATCAACTAGGCGAGTACTGCAATACCAATGAAGCATCTGTAAGTCAACACACAGTGCACCTTCTGAAATGCGCACCCTTCTCAGGAATTACCAAGTATTTATAACATTCATCTAAATATCTGAAACTGTCCATGTTGTCAAAAATTCATAACCTTCCCTCCAAGTATGAAGCGTCACCTTGCACATGCAAATCTCAATCCCACACAACACATCGCATCTATCATGCCATCATATGAAAAGTACGAGAATCTCATAATCAACTCTGAGTCACAAGCAGAATACCTACCCGGTCAGTTGGAAACCTTTCATTTGATCTCACCTAGGAGAAAATCACAATACGCAACATGCTCCTCTCGCCAGTAGGAAATATCCATCTCAAACCGTGGTAGAAACCATCGAGAACTCTCTGAAACCCATTTACACATAACCAAACCATTATAACTAAATATCTCTAACTCAACCAAGCCACACAGGTTGCCAAATCCAAGAGTATTATCGTCGAGCACCTGTAGAGACTCACCACATCCTAAGTACCCAAAGAACCGATCATATCTATTACCTTGTTAATCCAACCTACTATTTCTCTGAGTTCCTTCTAAATTATCCTCAAGTTGACACTTCTCCTCGCTATAATACCATGATCCTCAACCAAGACTCACCCCACGAAATCCTAGAATAAAACTACACCGCCCTAAGGCTCATAAGCCGATGTATTCCCTCTCAAGCACCCCCAAAAGTACCACAATCAAGCCACCCGCTACGAATAGTCCTTATGTGAACTTTAAACTATTTCCTTTACCTTCCTGATACTGAAATGTAGAATACAAAGTGATACCGAAATATCGCGAGTCCCGACACCATCCGACGCAAATCGCGGAGTCTAGCCATATACAAATCCGAATAAATTCTCAGTTGCTATATATAAATCTTGAATCCATTAGATCCTTCTCGAGAGTCATCTACTCTGCTCAAATCCTGACTTCAATACCTAAACTGGCCGAATGACCTATGCCCAATTAGCATGACAACACCCAAAGAAGTAATGTCGCCTTAATGCAGCCGAGAAAATTCCTACTCCAATGCGCACTACATCCGTCACGAATAACAACTCAAATCATTCCATGATTCCATATACCTATAAAGTGTAATATAATCCATATTCATAAATTCCCTTACTCTAGTCATCCTCTATCTCAACCTCTGCAAGTCATAATTGATTCACAAGTATGCCTCAAACTGAAACCAGCACAACACATAACTATGTAATAAAATCGGTGATAGTAGACTCCTCCATTTGGCTCAACTCTATAGATTAAACACTCGATAACTCACAATACCCATACCCCATTACTGACATAATACCGTAATGAGATTCAACTAAATCCTTCATAAGCTCGTGTAATACAAATCATCTAATATCTCAAGTCATCTGCAATTCTCGCATTCATCCTCGTGACGGTCAAGTCACCTTTCTCAACCAATTAAAACTCAAATCGCAACACCTATACCCACTGATAGAAAAGAAAGCCTCCACAAAACATCATAAGGATCACACATCTGTAGATTACCGCGCAAGTGATAACCCACCCGCTTAGACTCAAAATGACATCTCTCTATCCCCTTTCACAGCTACAACTACTACGCAATCTCTTAATCTTCCTGAGTCTGAACTCATCAATAAGACATGAAAATCAACTTCGTTTCTTAATTAAATAACCGGAAAGATCGGTCAACACACTCACAACTCGAGAATATATGTCATATCAAGATAGGAATCAAGCACCCAATAGTCCTTTTTACATCTCAAGCATATTCTTTTTGTCACATTCAAACCATCTAAAAACATCCCACAGTCACATCATATTTCATCATATAGCCATCCAACCACTGTCCGAGCTATAAATTCCACTCATAGGTACACTACTGGACATATAATACTCACACAACTGAAATCCCCGTGCTCAAGCTACGGTCAAAATCCGGCCTCAAGTCCTCCAGACTGGTGTTACACCCTATATTTTCGTACGTAAAATAATGCATCGTAAGCAAACTAATGTAGGACCAAAAATGAGATAATATTTAAAAGTATATAA
>AWOL01S0180349.1:0-11418 GCA_000715115.1 Nicotiana otophora
AAAAGCCCAACTTACATCAAGTGTCGATTTATCTTCAAGGGCTTCGTAATCTTTCTCCCACTGATCAATTTTTGCCTTCAACTCTTCTTTCTCAATCAACGAAGCATCATATGAAGCCTTCAAAGGCGCGAAGGAACTCTCCAAGACCTGGATCTTATCAAAGGAGGCACGAAGGTCCTCTTGAACCTGAGTAAGTGTTTGAACTAGCTCCCCGGCATAAGTCTCCTTCTGATTAAGGAGTTCTTTCAAACCCCTTGTCTCCTCGGTAGCTTTAGAAAGTTCTCTGCAGATGAAGACTCGAAGATGTCTTTGTCTTTGCCAACTTGACTTGAAGAAGCTTTTTTCACTGCCAATTCCGCCGCCATCATCCTTGCTTGTTGTTCCAAAGCACACTTCTCTTCAGCTAAAATTTCTTTCCCTAATTGAAGACCCTCGTATTGTTCCTTCCAGTTATCAGCTTCAATACGATAATCATTGACTAGCTTCTCAGTATGAACGATTCTCTTCATAAGCTCCGTGCCTATCAAGTTGATGTACAAAAGAAAAGAAAGAAGCGTTTGTCAAACAAAAGTAAATAACCACGAGGAAAAGAAAGGAAAAAGTTAAGACTTGAACCTTCAAAGATGAATGAACAATGTCATTCATCCATGTCAAGGAACTGTGGCTTTCCAACTTTGACTTCTCAACAGGGCCAAGTAGAGGTTTCAACCATACGTCGGCTTGACCAGATTATTTCAACAAATTACCACTTTCAGAGACTTCTATGGTAAACTTTTTCATCACCTTATTGCTACCAGAAGTTCCAACTTCAACATGAGAAGTAGTAGCAACAGGGACAGTTGAGGAAGTGAAAGCAACCATGGGAGGAGCAGTAGCTGCAGCAACAAGAACGGTAGATTGAGAACGAATGGGGACTGACGCTGGAAGAGAAGCAAGGGGTAATTCTTCAGAAACAGGACCAAAATCTTCATTATCAAAACCACGAGAAAATAGCTGATTAGTAGAGTGACGAGGGGGAGCATCCATCTCTTCATCAGAATTCACTAAAGTAGCACTTTTAGTCTCATTCAAAGGAACTGAAGAGGAGGGGTGGCTTCATCATCTGAAATAACGCGCCTCCTAGCCCGAGGCCTGCGCACTAGGGAACCCTCTTCTTGTTCCTCTTCACCTTCAGAGCTACGGGCTTTGTCTGCTTTTCTCTTTAAAGAAGAGCTCAGAATCTTTTCTTGAGCAAGACTCATTGTATGTCTTGCAGATGAAACAGAAACGGGACTAACACCATGAATGGGAAATCCTAATAAAAGAAAAGAGTCATGGTGAAAAACTCTTAAAGTTATCAAATGGGAAAAAGAAGAAGACTAAGCGAAAAAGAGTACCGTGTGTTAACTTTCCAGCCAAATCCCTGAGAGAGATACTTCCAAGATCTTCTCTCCATAGGGGAAACAGATAGCAACTTTCCTACCCAAGCACGGAAGTTGGGGATTTCCTCGAAAACTTCCATAGTTGCTGAAAAAGTAGGGATGAAAATACCTGAGAATCAATTTTCAGAAAGGAAAAAGGTAAGATGCAAATACTTACGTGCAAAATTTCACTTTTCTGGTAAAGGCATATTTTCTTCACCCACCAAAGCACTAGTGGGAGCAGCAACGAAGCGAGCATACCAGCCTCGATCTCTATCATCCTCAGGGCTAACTAATACTCTCTTGCTTTTGGCCACAAGGAAAAAAACTCCTTCACGAAATAGTTTAGGGGAGTAAAGATGGAGTAGATGACGAAAAGTAAAGGGCGTAGAAGCCAAGTTTGATAAATAATGGAGGCATGAAACAACTCTCCAAACAATGGGACCAATCTGTCCTAAACACACATTGAAGTAACGACAGAACTCAATGATTACCGGGTCAATAAGAGGTTTAAAGCCTAGGGTAAAAGGATATATATAAACGAAGGAATAGCCAGTTTGGTATGAAGTTATTATTTGGTTGGTGCCAAGAACTAAAATTAGGAAATCAGGTTTCCAATTACATTCTCTTCGAACCAGCAGTAACCAAAGTTGGATAACGATCAACACAATCAAGGGAAGCAGTCATGGAAGAAACTCGACTCTTCATGGATTCACTATCAGTCACAAAGGATAGTCCTTGAGGAACAATTTCATCAACAGTGGGTTCACGTAGAGCCACAGTTGTATCTTTATCTTTAGAAGAAGATCTTGGGATTGCAGAAGATCTTGGGGTTGAAGAAGCTCTGGGTCTGGAAGAAGATGTATTGGCGACACTACTTTGAAAGGGGGTACCACGGTTAGAAATAGAACCGAGGCTACGCAATCTACCACCTCTTCTACTTTTAATTGATATATTGGAAGAAGCAAACTCATCAACAATGATAACTTTGTTAGGATCAGGGGAAGACATGATTAATCAAAGAAGTACAAGGAAAAGATGTAGAAAAAAGTAAGACAAGAAGACGAAAAAGGAAAGGTTTTAGAAAATTGGAAAAAAGGGGTGAAGTATTTATAAGAAGACACGATTATTGAGGTCATTATGAAGCGTCATAATGGAACTGTCACTTCGTGACTGACGCATTTGCAGGAAAAACCTAAAAGACGCTGAAAAACTGAAGGACCAGTTAATAAAAGCCACGTGGCATGATCATCGGTTCAGAAAAGGGTATGATTATATTCGAAAAAACGGCGGCAGAGAATTTCCACCATAAAAAACGTTCCACTTCCTCGAATATTCAGTAGAGAATATTCAAGAAAGTAGGGGGACTATCTCTATTGGTGGTGAAAAAGAACTACACGTGAAATATTAGACCGCTGACATGGCATAACGTGTGGAACAATAATATAGCGACATGTGGCAATCTTATTTGATAGAAAAAGAGAAGGCACGAGGAGAAATACCCACGAGACGGCACCGGGCCTAACGGCTGGCAGAGAATGAATAAATAGTAGAAAGAAGGAAAGTTACATGAACCAGAAAGCAATAAGGAAGGGGAATCGTAACAGATGTAAGGCATTTATAGCAATAAATGCATCGGTTATGAGAATCCAAAATAATGGTCAATCAATATCATTAATGCCCATAATTAGCCCAAATTATGGGGAAAGCGTTACTATTGTGTATTCCTATATAAAGGCATAGAATTCTATTTGTAAAAACATCTGATGCAATATTGAAATATATATTTTACTATTCTGTTTTCTCAAAATTCTCTACCTTTACTTTACAATCAATTATTTCCTTAGTTGTTCTTGTTATTTTCCTTTGATATCATTGAGAAAGTGAAGCAAAACTTGGTTATCAGAAACCCATTTTTTTCTAAACTTAGATTTTGATCGAAAGATATATTTTTGATTAAACACTCTAACCTCAAAAGAGACAGAAAGTCCTAATTTTTACCTACCTAAGTATTACGACCTAAATATGCACCTAGCAGTCCGATTAATGAAATGAAAATAAATAGCAACACAAATTATCATATGCCAAAAATCTTCTTTTAACTCTTACTAACAAAACCCGATTAACTTTATGGCAGCAGAGATTCTTTCATTAATTTGTTTAACTCAAACTCATAGCCCTAATCTTTCTTAACAAATTCAGCCCAAACGTTACTATGATAAAATTACAGCCCACGCAAATTAGCTAGATTAGCCCCTTAGACCCCATTTGTATCACATTCCCATGAAATCAATTAGCTGATAACAAGTATACAAGTCAGAATAATGGACTAAATAGAGGAACCGAATTGCGGAAAAACAATCAAACGCAAAAAGAAAACAATCATAGTGCATTCATCTTCATCCAATATTCACAAGAATCACACAATAAGCATTCAAAGAGGAGAGTAAGAATTGGACCTCAATGTTGAGTTTTGAGTCGAAACTCTTCTGGAAATTAGATGGATGGCAGAACTTCAAGCCAAATTATACAGCAGATTCAAAAGGTTATTCGAAGCAAAACTGAAAAACTGGCGATGAGACCTAGACCGCAAACCCCGTCAGCAACCTCGAACCTCCACTGACCAACTTCAACCAAACCTCGAATGGAAACTAACGAACCAACCAAAATGGAACCACGAACAACGATATGCCGAGAAGCTAAGAAATGGACTATGGTTTGCCGGCACTTATGGTAAGAAGGTGATGCTCGTTGCCGGCAAAAATGAAAGTAACGGAGCTTTGTTTTGGCTTTTACATGACCTCAAGTTAGTACTTATGTGGCTATGAAAAACAAAAAAAATCAAGAGAGAAGAAGAGTGATTAAATGTGTTTTTGGGTGTTGGAATCTTGGTGAGGAAGAGGACTATATGCGGCGTTAGGGATTTTTGCTCCTACTGTTGCTCTCTCGTCCTCCTTGTCACACTCTGTTTTTTCTCTCCTCCTGTTCCTTTGTGTTAAGGTGATATATTTATCCCCAAAATGTTTTGGGGAGAAAGCAAACCATCCTAACAAACCGTGTGGTCCCTATGGAATAAAAATGCTAAAATCAAAATTATCAGTTGGGTGTGTATGGCACGAGTAGAATGTGTAGGATTGGAAATGTGAGAGCATGTGACAATGATGAGGTGTCAAGGAGATATTGGTTGATGAAAAGAGAGAACAAGGAATATATTTACATGTGGAATATCCGGAAGAATATATTATGGGTGCAAATATAAGAAATTGAAGTAGAAGTCAATGTAATAATATTTTAAAAGAGACAAAGATAGAATAAGGAAATTGTGAAAATGGATGGGATCACCTTGTGAAAAGATTAAAGGAACTATTTCATTTCCTTTGTTTTGCTTGAGACGTTCTTTTCCATCTTTCTTCTTCTTTTTGTTTTTCTTTTCTCTTTTTGATTTTCTTTTTCTTTAGCTAAATCAAAAGTAAGTACATAAAAATATTAGTCCTAAACTAAAAATGAAAAAAGAAATATTAAGGAAATCAAAATAGCTATATTCTTAAGGTAGTATAAAATCGCTCAATCTACTTCTAAAATTTTACGATTTAAGACTTACACTACATCAAATAGACACAANATTTACGATTTAAGACATACACTACATCAAATAGACACAAATAAAAGTACTTATATTTTGAACTTTTCTTTTTTATATTTTGCAAAACAAAAATATGACTCTTTTTGTATTTTTCAATTTGAACGAAAGTAAATAAACTAAATATAACTAGACAAAGTTACTAATTAGTTAAAATAAACGAGAATATTTTTGTAGTTTTCATTTTGTGATAAAATAAAGCAAAAAGGTCAAAAATAGGCAAAATAACAATATTAGAACTAAAAAAAATATCTAAGCACTAAAAAGGTATAAAGTTTCGGGCAGGGTCAAAAATTACATGTCTACAGTTGTCCCTCTTTGACTGAAAATACGAAGAGTTTTCAGACAAAGAACGACAAGATATATTTTTTACCCGGCCCTTATTTAAAAGAGAAGAGAACTAAAAGAAATGAGAATGTGACTGAGTCCTGGTTTTGGACAGCCTACATATCCCGGGTTGCAAGGGAATCAGGCCACGTGTAGTTCAAAAGTGAATAGAGTGATGAAGTATGTTGAGATGAAGAGAGAGTTGAGTGAGGTACCGTTCGAGGCTACGCTCTACGGTCCTTGCCATTACATCAAAAATAAAAATAAAAATTACAACAAAAGAAAAAGAAAAATACAAGATTCTATCTACTTCTTGACTCGAATCTTCCTTGAATCTCTACTTGAATCCTCAACTTGAAATTAAGAATCAACCAAATTCTTCAAGTGGACATCCTGCTGACTTGAACATAAAGAAAACTTAAAGTTGTCCCTATTCTTCAGGCGGGCATCCTGTTGCTTTCACTTGAAATAAGCTTGAATTTTGAGTAGACTTAAGCTTGCAAACCTTATTCTTCAGGATAGGGCTCGTGCTACTTCTGATTTGAACTAAAAAGATTGGAGGTTACTCCTATTCTTCAGGCGGGATCCTGTTGTCTCTAACCTGAACTTAAAAACTAAAAGTTGACCCTGTTCTTCAGGCGGGCTCCCGTTACTTCTCACTTGAACTTGAAATAAGCTTGAATTTGAGGTAGGCTTGCGCTTATAAACCTGCATTTCAGGTGAGCTCGTGCCTCTTAAACTCGAAAATTGAAAGGTGACCTTGTTCTTCAGGAGGGCTCCTGATGCTTCTTCGACTTGAATCTAAAACTAATTTCTGAAATATTGCCCCTAGTTCTTCAGGTGGGTGTAAGCAATCAAAACAAATAAAACAAACAAATTTTTCTGTCCCAGTTTGCATTAAAAAGATTTGTGAGTTGTTAGCAA
This sequence comes from Nicotiana otophora, assembly GCA_000715115.1. Classification (NCBI taxonomy): domain Eukaryota; kingdom Viridiplantae; phylum Streptophyta; class Magnoliopsida; order Solanales; family Solanaceae; genus Nicotiana; species Nicotiana otophora. The sequence goes on from AWOL01S0180349.1 coordinate 6,292, forward strand.
AACTGTAAATCACCTATGCTATTGATGAAAGATGAGAGTAAAACTAAAGAATCGACTAGGATGTGCGTCTCTTATGAGTAAAACCAAGAAACTTTTGACTAGAAAATGCGTTTGCAAATGTGTTTGCTAAAAATAAAACCTGAATGACCCAAACTAGAAAGTGTGTCTCCTATGGGTGCAACTAGAACGAACCAAAACTAGGAAGTGCGTCTCCTAGATGTGAGATTGAGCTTAAAGAAAACTATGAGCTGAGCTGAGCTTAACTAAACTAAAAACTAACCTTATTCTCCAGGCAGGACCCCTGAACTTGAGATTAACACTTAAGTAAACTAACCATTGACCCTATTCTCCATGAAGGACCCCTAAACTTAAGAAAACTAAAGACTAACAACTGGAGGAAACGAAAAACTGACCATATTCTCCAGGCGGGACTCTTGAACTTAAGGAAAACTAAAGATTAACAACTTAGGAAAACTAGAAGCTAACCCTATTTTCCAGGCGGGACCCCTGAACTTAAGGAAACTAAGGACTATCAACTTAAGAGAATTAAAACTGACCCTATTTTCTAGGCGGGACCCCTGAACTTAAGGAAAACTAAAGATTAACGACTTAAGAAAACTAAAAACTGACCCTATTTTCCAGGCGGGACCCCTAAACTTAAGGAAAACTAAAACTAATAACTTAAGAAAATTAAGACTAGCCCTATTTTTCAGGCAGGATCCCTGAACTTAAGGAAGACTAAAGATTAACGACTTAAGGAAACTAAAACTCACCCTATTTTCTAGGCAGGACCCCTGAACTTAAGGAAGACTAAAGATTAACGACTTAAGGAAACTAAAACTCACCCTATTTTCTAGGCAGGACCCCTGAACTTAAGGAAGACTAAAGATTAACGACTTAAGGAAACTAAAACTCACCCTATTTTCTAGGCAGGACCCCTGAACTTAAGGAAGACTAAAGATTAACGACTTAAGGAAACTAAAACTCACCCTATTTTCTAGGCAGGACCCCTGAACTTAAGGAAGACTAAAGATTAACGACTTAAGGAAACTAAAACTCACCCTATTTTCTAGGCAGGACCCCTGAACTTAAGGAAGACTAAAGATTAACGACTTAAGGAAACTAAAACTCACCCTATTTTCTAGGCAGGACCCCTGAACTTAAGGAAGACTAAAGATTAACGACTTAAGGAAACTAAAACTCACCCTATTTTCTAGGCAGGACCCCTGAACTTAAGGAAGACTAAAGATTAACGACTTAAGGAAACTAAAACTCACCCTATTTTCTAGGCAGGACCCCTGAACTTAAGGAAAACTAAAGATTCTTCCCAACTAGGGGGTTGCCTAAGAGGTATGGTTCTTCTCAACTAGGGCAAATTCTTGAGAGGTGATGATCTTCTCAACTAGGGGGATGCCTACGAGGTAAAAAAAACATTCTCAAACAGCCTTTGTGCTCATAAAATTAGGCATGACACCTGAAAGATTCAAGCTTCCAAGCTTTGATTTGGACACGGTCTTAGCCTTGTTTCAAACAAAGAAAACTTGTGAGTTTAAAATGTGGTGGTTGGTTTGTGGCCTTGACTTTGAGGGCAATTGCTCCTACACTTGCCATGATAACTTTGATTTCAAATTGGAAGACCTTGCTTATTATTTACTAACCACCTTTTATGTCAACCCTTATCACAGAAAACACCTCTGATCCATTCAACCCCAATACCCTCTATATGTTGCATTTTTCTTTTCACTCATGAGTTGACATTTATCGAACCTTTGCATTTCACATGAATTTCAAAGCATGTTAATTGTCGCCCAGTCAGTGTGCATACTGCTCTTTCCTGACTTATGTCATTTTGATGTGCTAGCCAGACTCCACTTTGCGTAATCGGAAAGCTAGTAGCAAATTTTGAAGTCATTTCTCACTTGTTCTGACCAAACAGACTCAAAAGGAGGACTTAAACAAAGCAAGAGGAACATAGTAAGGGGATAATGGAAATAGATGCTATCTAACATGAAAATTACAAAGTAGAAACTTATCAGATGTGGATACCAACTCTAATGCCCATGACATGCATTCTGGATTAAGTGGCCTAATCTGTCCAGTAAATCTAATTTTCAAATCTTGTCGTACCTTCAACCTTTGGAACTGGTTTCAATGTTCCAATTGTCCTATTATATTCATGATCTTCATTCGACTTACGGTGCCACAAAGGTTTTCACCATTAAGCCTCTCTTTTTTCGTACTTTCTCTCAAGTCACCATCGCCTTATGGTGCCCGTGAGAGTTTTCACCAATAAGAATCTCTCATTTCTTCTTTTCTTTTTTATTTTCTCTAGTTTCGCAGATGACAAGGCATTAACTATGGTAAAAATATCATATGTTCCTTGCATGTCTAACTCGGTACTCTCAAAGATTATCGGGAAGATCTTTCTTGGATTAATGTGGCTTTTGGACAGGGTTAGAAAGAAAAGATATCATAAAAGCTCAAAATAGCTAAGACAACGGGGCTAATTTATTTACAACTTTTAGAATCTATTCTAAAACTTTGCCTCAATTTCTAAAACAAGAGAATTTGAATCTTGTTTTTTGTGAGATGGAATTTCTAAGAATAACTGCCCCACTCTTGACTTCGTGGGATTATAAAATATTTTATTTGGTGAGACCGAACCGTAAGGCTGCCTACGTATCTTGTGGTGACAAGAATTAGGTCGAATTCAAAAGACTACTCTTTGTTGCTGCTATTTTCTTTTTCTTCTTCTTCTTTTTTCTTTTTGTCTCTTTTATTTTTTTTGAATTTTTCTTTCGGAATGAAGTTTCTAAAAAAAAACTTATAGGGAATGATTTTTCTTTTTTTAATGACTCTAACTCGATTCCAAAAGAGGGTAGGACAAGAAATTAGCATAGACTCAAAAAGGGGTACCGAATGGTATAAAGGGTTTGTGTAGATGAAAGAGGTCCTCCCAATGCCCGAAAATGCCAAGTACAATACATGCAACTTGAGGATGAAAAAGGAAGATCATGCACAACATTTCTTTTGCAGCTTCGGCATTGATATCACTGATATACCTTCCACCTTTCTTTTAGTGCCTTGTCAAGTACAGAACTCTTGTTGGGTGATTTCTTCTTCACAATGGATACCCTCCGTCTGTTTGGAGCAAACTCCCTTGGCTTTATCTTGTTACTTGGGATGCACTTGAACTCAAAGTTGCTCGCTTCAAATCATCTGGGATGCACTCTCTTGTAATAAATTCTTGTCGCCCTGTTAACTTTCCAAACTATCTACCCCAGTTTCAAACAATTCGGGCTTTAAATGATCTCAAAATGTCCAAATTTTTAACTTATCTCCCTCAAATATCTATGTCATCTTCAAACCTTGTTTTATTATTTCATGATTAGACTAACTTTTAAGACGAGGCTGAGAATTACGCATGATGTCATGTCACTAGAGTCAGCATGAAAATACTTATAAAAATAAAAGGAGAACTAAACAAAACGGACAAGAAATAACAGAAAACAGGAGATTACATTAAACTGATGGTGAAAAAGTGTGAACAACAAAAACAAGCAAAATAAACTTGGGTTACAACCCTAGAACAATCCTAGATAACACTAGATGAGTTACTACGACTAAACGAACTAGGCAAAATAAAATGATAGAAGGATTTGAGTCCAAGACAATATTTGAATTACAACCCCGAAATAACCCGAACATCATAAATGAAAAAAAAATAAACCACCAAAACTCCTCCCCGGCTATCCAAGAAAAGAGCGTCTTTCTAATTACCAAGCTCGACATCTTAGCCACTAAGTTACACATCAATATTACCAAGACTATTACCAATTTCACTTACATTGACCTCAACAAATAGCTTTTGGGTCCATTTTGCCGACTCGTTCTTAAGATCAACTTATGGAACCGAGAATGATAGCGCTGAAAACTTTGCGGTAAGTGGACCTCCAAGGATCTCAGAAGAGTTCTCATATTCCTTTCCAACACAAATCATTCCCACCATATGCGTCTCATTATGAACAGGCAATGGACTTTGGCTAGTATCCGCTGCATCTGAATTTTGCACGGTAATGTCACCTACATCAATAAGCTTCTCGACTACTCTTTTCAGATGCCAACACTTTTCTATGTTGTGCCTCGGGGCATTAGATCAATATTCGCACCTTTGGGAATAATCAAAATTCTTTGGAAGGGGTTCGAAATTTTTATCTGACCCGGCTTCAACATGTCCAATTGCCTCAGCCTTTGGAACTGACTGGTATGTGATTCCCAATAGGAGTGAAAGACGTTTCTCTTTGCTGCTGCCTTTTCGGTTTTTAATCCGGCCTCGGTTGGAATCTCTTGCGGGTAGGTGGTTGATATGATTGTAGAGGTAGGTAAGACATTTATGAAAGTGGTGCAGGTCATTGCGGGTCTTGATGAGGTGGAGCATATGGCAGTGCATTATGGACAGAGTACTAAGAAGGTAATATATGATTTTGGGGATTTTGTGGAGAGAAATAGTATTAGGGAGGATTATCTGGAGTACGGGGATATTCATGGGGTCGATATTGAGGCTGAAAGCATTGAGCATGAATTCCCACTGGATCTTGTCGTTAGCGGGGCTCAAAAAAATCTTTTCTATTTCTATTTCTTCCCCCCAGGTTCACTAAGATGTTCTGAATGTCTTATGTAGTATCTTTCAATGCAGAATAGCTCATGATTTTGCCTGACTTGATTCCTTCTTCTACCATCTCCCCCAATTTTATCACATCATTGAAAGGTTTACCTAAAACTGGGATCAAATGACTGAAGTAGGTGGGTCCCTGAGCTTGTAGGAAAAGCTTAACTATTTCTTCTTCATCAATCGGAGGACTGATCCGAGTAACTTGTTCCCTCCATCTAAGCCCAAACTCCCTAAAGATTTCCTCGGATTTCTTTTCCATCTTAGATAGGGAGGAGCGGTCTGGGATAATGTCTATATTGTATGAAAGTGTCGAACAAAATCTTGAGCCATGTCATCCCATGAAGGCCACTTACTGACATCTTGACGAGTATACCATTCCAAGGCTGTTCCACTCAAGCTCTCACAGAAATACGCCATCAACAATTCATCTTTCCCGCCAACACTTCTCATTTCGC
>AWOL01S0180368.1:4632-14858 GCA_000715115.1 Nicotiana otophora
GAGCTCTTCCAAGTGACATTGAGGCTAATCCTAAGGCATATAATAATGATGTGTCATTGAGGAATGTGAGACAATTAGAATAAGTCCAGTGGAAAAAAAGAAAAAATAAGTGATCTTTAATAAGAAGCCGATCACTATAGAGTCAAAATAAGAAAAATCAAAGGAGTCAGAGAAGCCAGCTGAAGAGGCGGTGGCTGAGAAACCTCCACCAGTAGTTTCAAGGCCACCACCTCCGTTCCCTCAAAGATTGCAGAAAGTGAAGGATGATGCCGCGTATAAAACTTTTCTTAATATTTTGAAGCAGGTGCAAATCAATATTCCACCGGTAGACATCCTACACGAAGTGCCCAAATATGCAAAATATATCAAGGACATAGTGTCAAATAAGAGGAGGTTGACCGAATTCGAGACTGTAACAGTCACTGAGGAATGTAGCTCTACAATCCAAAGCAAGCTACCTCAGAAATTGAAGGATCCGGGCAGTTTCACTATCCAAATTTCGATTGGTAAGCATGCAGACGGGCGAGCTTTGTGTGATCTTGGTGCGAGCATCAATTTGATGCCACTGTCTGTGTTCAGATAGTTGGGGTTGGGTGAGCCACGCCCAACAACGGTGATCTTATAATTGGCTGACCGCTCCCTTGCTCATCCAGAAGGAGTGATTGAAGATGTGTTTGTTCAAGTGGGTTCTTTCATATTCCCTGTTGATTTCATTATCTTGGACTATGAGCCTGATCAAGAGGTCCAATTTATTTTGGGACGTCCATTCTTAGCCACGGGCCGAGCTATTATTGATGTATGTGAAGGAAGGATGACGATGAGAGTAGGTGATCAAGTGGAGGTATTTAACGTGTATAAAGCACTCAGATTGCTAGCCTATTATGAAAAGCTATCCATGATTGCTGTAGTGGAAAGCAATACTACGTCATTGGTGCCATATATGAGCCCCATAGATCCTCTTGAACGAGCTTTGATTGGGAATGAATAAGAGATGATGGGCGAATTTGAGCAAGTACTTGATATGTCATGCAATTATGTCCATGGGTTTGGGAGATTTGAAGAGTTGGGCAGGCCTATTACTATGACCCTTCCTAAGCCATCTATTGAAGAATCTCCAAGGCTAGAGCTAAAGCCCCTTCCAGCATATCTACGCTATGCTTATTTAGGAAACTTTGAAACACTACCAGTAATTATATCGTCCAGTCTAACTAATGTACAAGAAGAAAAATTGCTCAGAATACTTTGCGAGCATAAAAAACTATAGGTTGGACAATTGTTGACATCAAGAGAATCAGTCCATCATTTTGCATGCATAAAATCTTTCTGGAAGATAGACACCGCCCCAGTGTTGATCAGCAAAGGAGATTAAATTCCATCATGAAGGAAGTCGTGAAGAAGGAAGTAATTAAGTGGCTCGATGCAGGTATCATCTTTCCTATCTCTGATAGCAATTGGGTAAGCCCAGTGCAATGTGTGCCTAAAAGGGGAGGGATGACTGTGGTTGAGAATGAGAAAAATGAGCTAATTCCTACTCCCACTGTAACGGGATGGAGAGTTTGCATTGATTACAGAAGGCTAAACAAGGCAACCCGCAAGGACCACTTCCCACTTCCATTCATTGATCAAATGTTGGACAGATTGGCGGGGCATGAATATTATTTCTTCCTTGATGGTTATTCGGGGTGCAACCAGATTGTCATATTGCCAGAGGATCGGGAGAAGACCACTTTTGCTTGCCCTTATGGCACTTTCGCCTTCAAGCGAATGTCGTTTGGTCTTTGTAATGCACCAACCACTTTCCAGAGATGCATGATGGCTATTTTTACCGATATAGTGGAAAAATTTATGGAAGTTTTTATGGATGATTTTTTGGTCTTTGGGTCTTCTTATGATGATTATTTGAAGAATTTGAGTAAGGTTTTAGCCTGTTGTAAATAAATAAATCTGGTATTGAATTAGGAAAAGTACCATTTTATGGTGCAGGAAGGAATCGTGTTGGGTCACAAAGTATCTAGGAGCGGCATTGAAGTTGATAAGGCGAAGGTGGAGGCGATTGAAAAATTACCTCCACCCATTTTTGTGATGGGTGTTTGGAGTTTCTTAGGACATGCGGGATTCTATCGGCGCTTTATTAAGGATTTTTCTAAAATTGTTACTCCTTTGTGCAAATTGCTTGAAAAGGATGTAACTTTCAAGTTTGATGACACCTACCTGAAGGCATTTGAAGAACTCAAAAAGAAGTTGGTGGCTGCCCCCATTATTGCGGCACCGAATTGGTCCTTACCATTTGAACGTATGTGTGACGCGAGTGACCAGGCTATTGGGGCAGTGCTAGGCCAGAGGAAGGACAATATGTTTTATTCCATCTACTATGAGAGTAAGACTCTTGATGATGCACAACTAAATTACGCCACTAAGAAAAATGAGTTGTTGGCCGTTGTGTAGGCCTTTGAGAAATTTCGGGCATACTTGGTGGGAATAAAAATTATAATCCATACCGATCATGCAACAATCAGGTATCTATTTACAAAAAATAATCTAAGGCTAGATTGATGTGCTGGGTTTTGTTGTTGCAGGAATTTGATGTGAAAATAGGAGATCGAAAGGGCACAGAGAACCAAGTAGCTGACCATCTATCAAGGCTGGAAAATCACGACCACGCGGAGGAGGGTGGACAAATTAAAGAAGCATTTCCTGATGAGCAACTTTTTCCTGTCACCCAAGACCCTCCCGCATGGTATTCGGACTTTGTTAATTATCTAATGAGCGAGGTACTTTATCCTGAAATGAAATCTGAAACTAGAAAGAGGTTTCTATATGATGTGAACTTCTACTATTGGGATGAACCATATTTGTACAAGCAGTGTGCTGATCAGTTGATAAGGAGATACATCCCAACAAATGAGGTAGAATTAGTGTTGTATGATTGCCATGCATCACCCTATAGGGGCAATCATGGAGGCGATAAAACAACTAAAAAGGTATTAAAATCTGGTTTCTTTTGGCCAACATTATTCAAGGATGCCCATGCATTTGTTAAGAAGTGTGACCAGTGTCAAAGAACAGGAACAATCACAAAGAGGCATGAGATGCCTTTAAAAAATATCCTGGAGGTTGAAATTTTTGATGTGTGGGGGATAGATTTTATGGGACCATTCCCATTGTCCAGGGGAAACAAATGCATCCTGCTAGCAGTGGACTACGTATCAAAATGGGTAGAAGCGATCACATTGCCAACAAATCATGCTATGGTGGTAGCTGCGTTTGTGAAAAAGAACATATTTTCGAGGTTTGGAACTCCACGTGCCTTGATTAGTGATGAAGGGACACATTTTTGCAATCGATTGTTGAATAACCTGTTGGATAAATATGGAGTCCGCCATAGAGTTGCTACGGCGTATCATCCTCAAACAAGTGGACAAGCTGAGGTGTCTAATAGAGAAATAAAGCAAATCTTAGAGAAGACGGTGAGTGTGAATAGGAAGGATTGGGCTGCAAAGTTAGATGATGCCTTGTGGGCATATAGAACTGCATACAGAATGCCAATTGGGGTATCGCCGTATAAGCTTATTTATGGGAAGGCATGTCACTTTCCTGTTAAACTTGAACACAAAGAGTATTGGCCCGTTAAGAAGTTGAATATGGACTTTGAAGCTGCGGGCGAGAAAAGACTCTTACAGTTGAATGAGTTAGATGAGTTCAGGCTGCACTCTTATGAAAAGGCTAAGCTTTACAAATAAAGGACAAAAGGATGGCATGACAAGCATATCAATCCACGACACTTCGAGCCAGGCCAACATGTATTATTGTTCAATTCTAGGCTAAGGCTATTTTCTGGGAAGTTAAAATCGAGATGGTCAGGCCCGTTTGAGGTGGTGAGAGTCACTCCTTATGGTGCAATTGAGCTGCGAGCTTTAAATGGTGAAAGAAATTTTTTGGTGAATGGACACAGAGTCAAGCACTATTGGGGAGGAATAACTGATCGTGAGAAGACCAAGGTTGTACTCGCTGATGAGTAAGAAAGACCCTGCATCGTGCCGCAACATTAAATCAGGCGCTTGTTGGGAGGTAACCCAATTTTTATTGCTTTCATAGCCTAGATTTTTAATATTTTTTTTAGTTAGAGTAGAATAGAGTTAGAATTTGCTCTGTAGACATAGAATCCATAGGTAAAATGGTGTGGGACATGTAAACTGGATATATAAAAAGGCTCGGGGAATCGGGATGTTATTTAAAATATATATATATATATATATATTGTCGAATAGCGCCCCGCGCTGCCTGTGGCGCTGAAGACAGTGTTTAAAAACCCCAGCGCCAGGCATAGCGCGGAGCGCTGGGCTGGGGGTGGCTAGGTAAGTTTTTAGTTTTTTTTTGTTAATTATATATTTTATTTAACCTCTACCCATAAAACCCAACCCATCTACCCATATTCTCTCACATTACAACCCACTCAAATACCCATACCAACCCACAACACAAATTAAAACATAAATCCCCCTCCTTAAACACCCGAATTTCTCCCCATCTTCCTATCTCTCTCTCTCTCTATCTCTCTCTCTCTCTCTCTCACACACACACACACACACAATTTAACAGCAAAAGTCGAGCTTCTTCACTCTTCTATCTCACAAATTTCTCAAGTTCTTCTCTTGTTCTCATCTTAAACCCTATAAGTATGGTTTCTTCTTCTTCCTTTTGTATTTTAATTGTATTTTAATAGGTAGATGACCATAAACTTTCCATTCCCCCAATTGCCCTAATCCCTAAATTTTGCACCTATGTTGCTTCTTAAGAAATTGTTCTATAGTGGGTGGTCCAGTTATTGGCCGAAATTTGTTGTGGGTATATTGTATACGGAGTAGTAAACTAAAATTTCCTCTACTTCGTTAAAATTTGAGAGGGCCACAATGTTCCACCATTGTTAAACTAGAATGCACATACTTCATGCCCATAAGGTGTTTGTTAAAATGTTTGAATGAATATTTTGTGCACCGGTGAAGTCTGAGTAACCGAGTATATTTGCATATAATATTGGGCTAAGTATAGAGTGCATGGGGATGATTTTACATGCTTGGGAGTTTGGTTTCAATGCACACATGTGCCCACACCATGTATCATATATGATGTATGTTGTAGAATGTTGTAGAGTGAGCTAAATTAGTGTAGTTGTAATAGTTGTAGACATTAAAGTACCATCTGCCACTTGCTTGCATTAAGGTGAATTTAGTTAGCCATGATCAATCATTTGTTTTTGGTGGCATCATTAGTACCTTTTAGCTATTGTGTGGCATGGAGAAGTCTTTAGTACCCATGACCTTGTAGTGCAACACTTGTGCATTTTAGATCAAAATCATGACATATTGTACAGTGAGCCTTCGGTTTTAAGTGTGAGGTCATTTTTGACGCGCGTGACAACCTTAGGCGGATTTGTTGATTCGTTCTCACATTCATGCTTATTTGTGTTGTAGGTTGCTATGGCAAGCAAGGGCAAGGACATATGAAAGTCTTCCACCACCGTCCCCGCGCCCAAAAAGCGCAAGCAAGGAGAAGGGTCCTCGAGGCAAGCTAAAGGAAAACAAGTTATCTAGGAATCACAGCAGGCACCATTACGACTGAGGCCTCGCTTGAATTTAAGTACTGATGAGGCTATTGCATGGCATGGGGATTTCGTGCCATCAGGGCGGTACGTTTAGGAAATGGGGATTAATGTCAAAACTTTAGAAAGAAATTTCCCACATGTACTTGGCCGATTGCGTGCACTAAACATGGAAAAACTCCTAGAATGCCCCGGGCATGCAAATTTGAGCATGTTGCGGGAACTGTATGCGAATTGGAATGCAAACTTGTTCCGGTCACGTGTCTGTGGAATAGACGTGCCACTGGATAGGCGGTCTTAATGTGCATTGTTGGGAATTGAGAACGCCGGCCCAAGGAGGCTAACTAAATTTGTCAAAAGCCCGAGCTACATGGCGATACATCACACTCTTTGTGGCGTAGATTCAAATTCCAAGTGGACCAGAAAGCAAGGCGATATTCACCTTCATACGGTTCACTCTAATTTTAACAAGACCGCCAAAGTGTGGCAGAATTTTGTGCAAGCCAGACTCTTGCCTGTGGAGCACAACAGTGACTGCACTCGAGCTCGAGTGTGTGTCATATTCTTTTTTATGACTAGCGGACCCATTAATGTGGGTGAGATCATGCTCGGCGAGATGGCCCGCACGTGATTTGGTCGACAGATTATGAGGTTCTTCTTCGGCAACTTGCTCACGCAATATATGCTCTCACGAGAGGCGTCGGAGTACCCACGGTATGATGAGGTGGTGGAGGAACCTAAAGGGTTGTTGGACATCACATCCTTATTGGAGCCTACATCTAAGCTTACTCAGACTGCACGGAATGAACGAGATGAGAACTTCAACATGTATCTTTATAACTCGTTGAATTTAATCAGGAGCAGAGTTGGTATCTTAGATGAAGAGCGCATGCATTTACGCAATGAATTGTCTAGTTCGTCCAAAGAGATGTTGGGGATTGCGCCTGCCAGCCCCGTTCACTCATCGGAGGATGCAAACACTGTAAAAGGCTCTGACACGGAGGATGATATGGATGATGATGTTATGGGACCCCTGCTTTGGTGCCTCTAGGACCTGATGATGATGTGCCCGGAACTGTGGATGGAGGGCATGCTAAGGAGGAGGACTCCGACTGACAGGGGGTTGTCTTGTCACCCTACTCTGTTTTACATTTTTTTATGCATCGAGGACCATGCATAAGCTAACTCTAGGGTGGGAGAAATACTACATGTGATGTAGTTTGTATAACCTGTATCAATTTTTTTCTTTCATTAGTTTTACTTAGTCTAGTTTTTAATCTAGTTTTGATTTAAAAAAAATCAGAAAAAGCTCGTACTTTTCCCGACGATGGATTTATTGAACAATTTTCTTGAGGGATAAATTCCGATTAAAAACACCAAAAAGATTGTTTTTAGGATATTTAGGTAGTATCCCTTGGTTTTTCTTTGGGCATCGGCTCTTTTCCAAGGGTGTAGCTCGAACCGGGTATTTTATTTTTTTAGGAGTAGGTTAGGAAAAAACTGAGTTGCTCTGAGACACTCGTTGACGTGTTGGAAGCTGGCACATTAGGCTATGGCATACATTCTATCTTCCCGTACATTTGGTTTGAATTATGACGTGTAAGTAAAGTAAATAGCCTATTTTATGACACTTTGTTTCTCAATTGTTTGACTCGTATGCCACCCAGTGCAATATTGCTTAAAATTTCTCAATTATGTGTGCTTGCTTGACTTGAGAGTTGAACAGAACCGTCTTGATTGAGTCATGTGCAATGTGCGTGTGAGGGTTTGTGATCTTCTGTGCTATCATGTGTAGTCTAGAACTTACCTCGTGTATTAATTGAAGCGAAATTGTTAAGTTGTGCTAATCTAGGAGATGACGTAGGCATTTTTTGCTTGATCTTATATGTTCTTGTCACATAAAAATAAAAGTTTCCGTTGCTAGCCTTTTTGAGCCTATAGACCTTTCTTTTGGCAACCACATTACAAGCCATACCCCTATTTTGTTCTTAATTTGTGATTGTTGAACCTTTACCTCCTAAGGTACTTAGTCGCTAAAAGAAGTAAGGTGAGAGATTGGGGAGTCGCTTTTGAGTGGAACCATGGAAGGGCCCTTTGGTGCACTAAAGTTGAAATTAAAAGTCACTAGCCGATAGACTTTAAAGTGTGGAGTGTGTGTAGAAAAAACAAATGATAGTCAAAGTATGTAGAAAAACACACACCTCCTAATTTTACTAATTTGTGCTAGTGAGAGTATAGAAGTGCTTAATGAAAAAGGGGACTGTGTTGTATATGGTTTGTGGCAAGCTAATTGGTTGAGAAGAATATATGCTCGATTTGTGAGTGTAGTGTATTAAAGTACCTAGGCGGGTTAGTCACCATTCCTAAATGTATCATACATGCCCCTTAGCCTACATTAAAACCTTAAAGTCCTAATTGATCCTATATTTGGCTAGCTTAGATTAGTAGAGATTTACACTACGGGCAAGCTTATGGTACGACCATGGGATGCATATAAATTCTTTGTGAGAGTGAGCGAATTTTGTTCAATTGTGTGATGTCCTTAATTTATATTCAAAAGCATACTTGAATGTGTGGACTAGTCTATATTCACTCTTTTGTTTGTTGGTGAGGGCACATGATCTCATGAATGATTGGTATTGTTGTAAACTTCTTTTGTTGTGTGAGTACGCGAGTTGAGGGTGCTTAGTGGTAACGAGTCGACTCTTGAGGTTGGGTGGTTACGGATAGGTTGTTTGAATTGATCGAATTGAAATGTTATACTTGGGCGTGCTTAAAACGTGAAGAATGTAAATTCTGCATGTTCAAGCTTGATGGCCGGTACTGATCATAGTCAAGGGTAGAGTGTATGGTTAGAAATTAAAGTGCTTCTCTATAGTTGAGATTTGTACGTAGCTGGGGTATGTTTGATAGTCCTATCGCTCGAGGACGAGCAAGAGTCTAAGTTGGGGTGTTGATATTTAGCTTAAAGTATATATATTTATATGTATATCGCCTCATGTTTTACTCGTGATTCGTGGATTTCGGATGTAAAATGTGTTGATTTATATTAATTCGGGGTATTTTTATGTGTAAGAATCATCCGAAAGCAATTGGGGACGAAAGGTGCGAGATTAGAGCCAAAACGGACGAAAAAAGCAAACCCCGGATTTTCAGCGCCATCAGAAGCGTGGACGCCACCTGTGGCGCCAGAGGCAGAATGATCAAGAAGCCCAGCGCCAGGGCCAGCGTGGGGCGCTAGGTTGGACGCTGACGACAAAAGGTTGTCCAATTTTGTCCGAGACAAGGTTATTTTGGCCCTAGACCTACCCAACAAGTATAAAAGCAAGACTAAACTTATTTTAGAGGGGGATGTCACTTTGAAGAGGGAATACACATGAGAAACATTCGGGAGCGAAGAGATCTCAGTTTTCTTCATCTTTTCTTAGTATTTTCAATTATCCAACACTTATGAAATTGCTTGATTCTATCATGAGTGGCTAAAACCGGTAGTTCCGGGGTTGTGATTTAGCCATGAATATTGTTGTTCAACGTTAACTTAACCTTGATTTCAATTCACTAATATATGATTGTTTCTTCAATTGTGTGATTAATTGCTTAATTGTCTGGCCAACAGTTATGTTTTATTTACTATCTATGTTATGCTTGGGAAAGCCATGTTTAGATTAGAGAAGATTTGAAGAGAGCATGTGTTACAACCCAAATTCACGTACCTTAGATCACGCCGTAAGTTAGTTGACGTAAATCCAAGAAGATATTATCCGTGAGATGATAAGAATTTAATCCTATTGGTCTTAAACGATACAAGGGTGTATAAAAGTGGTTAACAAGTACTAGAAGTTAAACGAATCAAGGATGTTGTAACCCGTATTTTCGGGTAAAACTAGAGGTGCTTAATTGTCTCAAGAGGTCATGTTTTAATGTATTTGAATCATATAATATTCGTATCATAAGTCTTGATGTCAAGCGAGTTATGAAACAAAAGTCGACAAAAGTTATCGCAACTTACATTTATAATTTTACTTAAACTTTAGGTCAAATGTTACTACGTGTTTATCCCAATGTACTTGGAATTACGAGGTGATCTACCAACAAAATTGAATATCTATGAGTCTAGTTTCCAACGCATTAAACCGTTTGTCGATACGATCTCAGAATAGAGAGATATTCACGTTTTTGCGAGACTGCACCAAGCAGCTCCCTATGGGGCCCACACAGGCGGTTTAAGACATATGGATATATATAAGATGCCTCAAACCCGTTTTAAGTCATTCATTGTAAGTATATTCAGACTTTAGAACCCTAAAAACACTATCTCAAGGTTCTTTCATGATGCAAGACCCAAACAAAGGGCAAACAACACAAATCAAGTGTCGGGAATCCCGTGGCGTTAGTAAGTTTCTTGTTCTTCTTGTTGTTGCTGATTTTTATGTTTTCTTGACTTGTGGGAAGTCATATAAATATGGGAGGTGTTGTATGTTTCATCGTAAAATAGGTTCTGGTTGATACATAATATTTACGACACTTAAAAGATAATGATAGTGTCATTTCTCTTATTGTAGACTAAGGAGTCGTGACATTTGCATAGCTTGAGGTTGGGCAGTATATACAAGGTATGTGAGGCTAT
>AWOL01S0180454.1:0-10072 GCA_000715115.1 Nicotiana otophora
AACAACTTAGATGATCATGATATTAAGTGTAGGAGGTGTATTGGATGTTTTTATGGTCTAAGGGGATCCCTAGAACTAAGCCAAGTTGAGAGCTATGCAATGAGCTAAAGTTTCAAATAAATTCGCTCAAGATACGACTTCAAATGCATGCAACTACAAAAATTTAAAAACTTATGTGGTGATATACCTATCAAATTAAAGCGCTTTGAGTCTAGTTTCCAACGCATCAAACCGTTTGTCATTTGGATATGTATACAGAACGTTATGGTCAGTTTACCAGACATATTCCATATGCACGGCAGATGCACGGCCGCGCATATAACGGGGTTTCTGCCTCGTATGCGCGGCATATGCGCGGTCACTTGCCCAGGTGCGTGGCCGCACACGTTGGAGCCCTAAAAATATCCTCATGCCAGGGAAAGAGAGTAGTTAGTCATTTCTTCAAGACTAGGGCTTTCTCTCAATCACCCATCCAGCCAAGGCTTCCAATACACACCTAAGGTGAGTTTTTAAGTGTATTTTTATAATGATTTCACTTTTCAATCACTAGTTACAACAAGGTTTTGATTGGATTCCATAGGATTTCTTCAAAATCTCAAGAACACCCCAAAAGTTGTCTTTAAAGATTTGGTCTATAATAGGTATGTCTACTATCTCTAACTAATTCATGGTGATTATTTATGTACGAAATATGTGTTAGGACTTATGGGATGGTGATTGGAAGCAATAAGTGCCCAAACTAGGTGTGTTGGTATTGTAGAGATTTTAAAATAAATTAATCGATAAGATTTGTGGGCTGGGAGTGAATTGTTGGGAATGTATGTGCTAAGGGAAGTTGTGGATGGCCTAAAGAAGATTGTGAGGTGAATCATTTGGGTGGAAGGTGGTTGTTAGGTAAAGAAATTCCATTGAAGGAGGTTGTAGAAAAATATGCACAGTAAATGTTTGATAAAATGTCTAAATGACTTAAAGTATAGAAATCTTGCTAATATTGGTGCAATTGCGTTGCATTGTTGTAGATTAAAAGTTGTTTAGTGTGGTGGACGTAGTATTATGAAGGGGCGAATTTCATATTTGAGCCGTCCAGAGGTGGTTTCATTCGCGAAGATCGTTTAAAGTATCAGTTTAGTTTCGCCGAGGTAAGTATCTTGCCTAACCTTGAGTAGGGGAATTATCTTGCCTAACCTTGAGTAGGAGAATTACCCCTTAGGCATTGAGTCTTATGTGGAAATTGTGTTATTGAGTCGTGTACGCGAGGTGACGAGTACATACTCGGGCTTATATATGCAAATTTTATTGGTTTAAAGTCTTAGGCATTTTTGTATATTAAATTGAATAATTGTTGGCATTTATTAAATCCTCTATTTGCCATATCTCAAATCCTTGTTTGTCGAATTTCTTTTTATATGATAATTGGTATGACTGCCACTTTAACTTTTATGTGAATCCCCTGTGTTTGATGAGTTGACATTTCTTGAAAATAATTAATTAAATAAGTTTAAAAAGAGGCATTTGTATATTTATCTGAAATTTGGATTAAAGAAGGCGTTATCCTGTGCTGAGCTATTTTTCCATCCTTGTTATTATTTTCAAGGTTTTATATACGTTGTGTGAAGCCTTGGGCTATTTTCTGTGAAATTAATTGATTTCGTTATACTTTTGGAAAGGTTGTGGCCTATGAGCAATTTATAATTACGAGTTGATTATGTTGTGTTATTGTGTAATATTCTGTGCGAATTGTTGTGTGATTTGGGTTACTGTTATGCAACGTATAAGGGTGGCATCCCACTGTTGATATTATGCGGGCATAAAGGTGGCATTGCACTGTTGTTATGTGTATTGGGATATTGTCTGGGAGGAGTGATAAGGGTGGCTATAGGAGCGATAAGGGTGGCTATTGATATTGTCAGGGCGAAGGGATAAGAGAAACTATTATAGGAGTGATAAAGGTGGCTATAGGAGCAATAAGGGTGGCCATTGATATTGTCAGGGCAGAGGGATAAGTGAGGCTATTACAGGAGTAATAAAGGTAGCTATAGGAGAGATAAGAGTGGATATTGTCAGGGATGTTATGTGATGATGTGGGGTTATTGTGCTAGTAATTTTCACGTGATATTGTGATTACTTTTATATCTTGTGCAACTTGTTTTGTTAAATTAGTAAATTCGATAATAGTCTGATACATGTTGAAATTGTGAGCATGTGGCTATTATCGGGCGAAATATATTATTGGCACGTGAGTTGTCTGTGCGGATGTGATATGAAATATAGGCACGAGGTGTCGTGGGCATATAATGATTATGACATTGGCACGTGAGTTGTCCATGCTGTTGTGAAATGAGATGTGTGCACGAGTTGCCGTGAGTAAATGATGATTTTATTATTGGCACGTGAGTTGTCCGTGCGGATCTTATATATTGATATTTTGGCACGTGAGTTGTCCGTGCGGTTGTGATAGAAATACTGGAAATATGAAAGTGGATTGAGACCCGTATTACAAAAATATGAAAGTGGGGTAAGACCCGTGTTATAAAAATATGAAAGTGGGTTGAGACCCGTATTTTATGATTATGAAATGAGGTGTCACAGAGTGACTTTTATTTGAAAGAATTATATTTGAAAGATATTTATTTTAGAGAATTATATTCGAAAAATATTATTGGAAAGAAGTATATTCAGAAGATATTTATTTGAAAGAATTATATGTGAAAGGTTTATATTTGAAGGACTTGATTAATAAGTTGTACTTGTGTTCCTTATTTGTTTGAGAAATAATTATGGTGTTCTTGTTGCCTTGTTGTTTGTATCACTACTTGATTTTGTTGCTATCATTACTAGTTGTTTTCCAGTACTATTATATATTGTTACATTGCACAAGTTATTTGACTAGTGAGTGTCTTGATTGTACCACGTCACTACTCCATCTAGGTTAGTCATGATACTTACTAGGTACCGATTGTGGTGTACTCATACAACACTTCTGCACATTTTTGTCCAGAGCCAGGTATTGGAGACATCGGATTCGGACAGAGATTAGAGTATGATCGCAGGGATTCAAAGTAGAGTTGTTTGGTTGTCGCAGTCCCTTGTAGTCTTTCCATTTTATTGCGTTGTCAACTCTTATTCGAACAATATTGTATATTCGACCCTCGAGATCATTCCATGTATTCAGTTAGAGTTCGTGACTCAGTATTACCAGTCATGGGAGGTTGTTATAATTATTTCCGTTTTTTGTTTCGACACTTGTATTAAATTATATATTTCAAAAAACAATGGCTCGAAGTATAATTGTAATCGGCTTACCTAGTCTTAAAGACTAAGTGTCATCATGACACATGTGGTGGGATTTTGGATTGTGACAAAAGTATAAAATGAGTTAGATGAACTCCGTTAGCAAGGAATGCAAAAATGATACAAATCAGCAAAATAGCTAGAACTTGTTGGCAAAAGTCTAAAAAAAGGTATAGTTAAACGAAATCAAATAGTTTATGAGCGAGTTTACATATTTTTCCTATAGAGTAGAGTTGACACCAAGATATTGAAAAATATCGACAACAAATTCGCTTTAAGAAAAATGAGACCATTTTGACATACGGATTAAAAACAGAGTTCACTTATTCTTTTAATAAATTAACTGTTAAGTCATTTTTCTTTTATTTGTAATAGAAAAATCACATAATTGTTTCTAAGCGGTCACTTTACTGAAATTATCAAACTTTTCGGTGAAAAACTTTGACGTGGCAGTCCACATATACTTTTTATATATTTGGACCAAATAAAATAATTAACACCTAAACTAAACTTAGAAAATTCACTCACATGCCTAACCAACCCACTAAAAATTAAAAATCCACACGCTAAAAAAAACCAAAATGCTAAAGTGCCGTTGCAAATGCGTCTCTCTTTTTATAAAAAGCTAAATCTTTTCTTCTTTTGGTAGTTTCACTCTAGTCTTTGATCACGTACTCATTATTATTAAAAAAAATAAGTGAAACTGTTTACCCTCAAAATCGGATAACAATTGAATTTGTTAGTGATTTAAAGGATATGCGGATTAACTTGATACTGAACGATAAATTAGATTGTAATTGAAATAAATAACGATAAATTAACTGTAACCACACGAATTGGATAATTTCAGCCTAGGAAAGTTGGCCACCCTTGAGTTGAATGTATATTGATTGACGCCAAGATACCAAAGAATAAGAACTTAGAGAATAACGGTAATGTATTGCTTATGAGTGTATGTTATAATGCCCTTTTATAAGTCTCTTCACCTGATACAAGGCAGTCGAAGTACCCGCCACCCTGTAGATCTCAATCTAGTGACGGCATCTGGAACCACACTGCTGCCGCTGCCCTTCGGGTACGCCTCCTCTTTGCCTCTTACTAGTAAAGGGAAAAGCGCTAGGCCCTCTTTATATATTAGAGGAGTCCTACTTTTAGGGTATTATTCTATTGTTCTATAAAAGGTAAACAGTCATGGATTTGCTGACTGTCGGTCCCCTTTTGTTTGGTACGTTCCGTGATTTCCGCCATAATGTTCGGTTAGTTGCAGGAATTTCGAACCCTTGTCGGATAAGCTGGCAATATTTTCCTTGAGACCATTATAACCGAGACCGGTTATGACCTCGGTAAACTCCAAGGCAAGTCTGGTGGTTCCGGTGGCTAATTCGGCAAGGCACGAACCGATCTCTGGGATTTTATCACCATTTCTTGATCCCAAATTATCGTGTTGGATGCTCGGTCAAATCCTGAATTTGATTTTACCCGTATACAGATAATCCCCTCGATTTTCAGAGAGTAAATGACGAGAAATGATATGAGCTCCCGATTCTCACTTCGATAAATTATCATGTAAGCGACAAAATCATGACGTAAGCAATAAGAATAGTTGAAACGTACCGCCGGTCTAGTTTTCAAGGCATTAAATGCTTGTCAGTTGCTGGTCGGCCACTCCCAGATGTGAACTGTCGCTTGAAAAACTATAAATACCTCCTCTCTTTGTTCATTCAAACTTTACATTCAAACCTTCTGCTCTCGTGTCCAAGAGATTTCAAAACTTCCAAGATATTCTGTTTTTCTGAGATCTTTTATAAGAGTTCTTCATTCGCTAATCATCCATTAATTCTCATTCAAACCATCTTATCTTTATATCTCTTCCATTTAAATAAATGGCAAATATTTTAAAATTCGTTCCTCAAAAAGAAACACACTCTGCCTCGAGGCCGGCTATTGAAGAAATTGTTTCTCATACTGTTGCTGCTGAGGAACCGACACCGGAGCCTCCTCTGAAATTGTTCATCCCCACGGGGTGCCCGACCGGTGCTAATTTCAAGAATAAGAAAACCTCTTTGGTACTGGGTCGGTGTGAAACGGTCTTGAGATATATCTACACGATCACCGAGGACATCCTCTCCGAAGTCAAGAAAGATTGCAACTGGGCTAATAAGCACGTAGTGGTCCCCAAGCCCGAGGAAGCTATTACTACCCACGTTGAGGGTTTTCTAAGTGTTTACACTTATCCTTTCATGCTGGGCCCCTTGGACCCGGTCATTATTGCTTTCTGTAAAAGGTACGAAGTGACCCTCAGCCAAATTCACCCTTCCTTTTGAAGGATAGAAATTATCCTCTGTTTCTTTGTAAGCAAGATCGAGGGGTGTCCCTTCACTATCGACCATCTCATGCACTTATATAGTCCCCGACTTTATCGAGGGAGACTAATCAAGCTTGCCCGTCGGGCCAGTAAGGCCCCGTTCTCTAGTATCGGCGAAGATCGGGACCGAGGTTGGTTAGGCTGCTTTTTCCGAGTGAAGACCTCAGATTTAATCCCAGCCTAACATATGTCATTTCCTGAGAAGTGAAATATGACACGTAAGTATAATCTTGCTTTTAAGATTTTGTTCATCGCTCTTTTCTTTTTCTCCCTTCTTATCAATATTTTGTGGTGGTGCAGCTGCTGCTCGGATGCCGGATGCAGTTCCTTGACTCAAGGAATGGGTAGAGGGCATTGTAAGATAAAGGCCTTATTCCGAGAATTCATGGCACGAGCTTTCGAAGGGCTTATGGGAGGCCCGTTCCCATGGTGAGAGTTTTCTCAAGTGACATTTGATTTCCTATTCGCGCTATCGATTTCTGACTTTCTTTACTTCTCCTTCGCAGGTTTACCAAATGATGTTGAGATGAGGCTGCCATCCGGTGATGATGATATCTTCACCGAGCCCCCTGCTTCGGGGCAGGATAAAGAGAAGAAAATAAAAATGGCTCCGAGTTCTCCGAGCCCCGAGAAGAAGAATCCAAGGAAACGATTGGCGCGTAAACCCAAGGGAAGCACTAGTGTTCGAGAACTGTCTCCGAACACACTCTATCGATTGAGGGATGAGTTTGAGGGAGAAGGAGAAGCCTTCGATCTGGTGTCCAGTATGTCGCTGTAACTCGAAGGGCAAGGGGCCTCTGAACTAGGGGGCGAGGAAAATCTTCATCAAGTCGGGAGGCCGAGGTGGAGGCAGGAACTGAAGCTTCCCGAGATGCGGGCAAAAGTCCCACAGGAAGCACTCGACCCGATAGAGATTGTCGAGTCACCCTCATTCACAGAGTCGATGTTTAAGGAGGCCCAAGTTGCAAAAATAGGCCCCACCGTGGGGCCCATAGAGCGAACGACCCCTTTCATGGTTTTTTGATGGTGTGGATTTGACGGCCACGGAGGACACAATCGGATTTGGTGATTTAGAGATACCGAGGAAGAGCTCATCCTCTAAATCTAGCGGGCCTTCCTCGAACCATAAATTGGTCGATTGATTCCCTGCCCCGAGTAAATATCCTGATCGAAAATGCACCATTGTTATTTCCTTTCCAGAGGACACCCGAGTTTTTTTCGCCCCCGTAGGGGTGGCCAGTTATTTTCGGTGTCTGGTGACCGAGGATGACCAGGCCAAGATGAATGAGGTAGAGACACCTTGATTATTCAACGAAGCATAACATCCACTTAACCGGGTAATCTTCGTATTTTCCTTGATGATTTTCAATTTTGTACTTAGGTTATTGCATAGATAACTTGACATTTTTCTTCGTGCTTGTAGGCATCGGTGCTTCATCATGAGGCCTTTTTAAGGTACCGAGAAAGCTGAAACAACTCGAAGCTGAAGTTTGAGAGCTCACAGAGAAGAGAGACGCCTTTAAACTTCTTAGCGAGCAGTTCGAAGGGGAGGCTAAGAGCCTACGGGATGAGCTGGAAATTACTCGGAAGGAATATGCTGACCTGACCGAGCAGGTAAAAATATTTGATATTAGTGATGATGAACTGGATTTGATGACTGATGGTCAAAATTCGCAGGTCCAGCAAAAACTCGATCGGATTGACCAGCTCCGAGCTAAAATGGACATAGTCCAAGCTGAGGTTGAAGAATGGAGAGGCAGAATGGATCGCCTAGCTTCAGAAAAAGCGGTTGCTCGAGCATAACTAAATTCGGCTAAAATTCAGCTTAGAACGGCAAAGGAGAGGGCCGAGGTTCAGACCAAAAGGGTTGAAGAGCTCCAGTTGCAGTTAGGTTTGGTCGTCTCTGATTGAAAAAATCTAGCCAAGGAGCTCGAAACGGCCAAGTCAGTGGTTGTAGTGGTCAAGGATGACACCGATGAGATGGTGGCCTAATATAAGGCTGATACCGAGGCGGCCCAAGACCTTGTAAAAATTCTCATCGAGCACATGAAGTGGCAACCCCGAAGGGAGGCTCTTGAAGAAGTTCACGCTCGTGGTTTTGAGTTATCGGCTAAGATGGAGGATGCCAAGGTGCTCGAAGCCGTGGCTAGGAAGCTGGCCTATCCAGATGAGGAAGATTCCGAGGACTTGAGCAGGTCCGAGGGTGGATAAGACCCCGAGAATCCTGGTGACGAGGCGGGCTTCGGCTAGGATCAGGCTATTGAAGTGCCTCTGTTCGATTTGTTTTTTTTTTGTATTTTTTTCTTTTTGTTAAGGCTTGTTATGCCTTTGTAAAGACCATATATAATACAAGTTTTTTCGATAATTCTTGAGTTTTTCCTATGTCTTTCTCTTTATGTTGTGCAAAGATTGAAATGTCTTAGCATTAAGTAGTTGGTCCTGTTTGGGGTTTCAAATAGGCCTTGCCTTTGATTTTTCTTAAGGCAATGCGAAAATTTGGCATAACCGGAAATTTTTCCCGAAGTACTTATAATTCCTTAGATTATAATTTTGCCGAAGGTACTTTTTGTTACAGGCTTCGGACGTCTCTGAACCATTTTAATATAGTCGTAGCCTTTTAGTCCAGGTGTTGCCCGATGGGTTTGACACCTCGAATTAATTTGGGCAATGTCAAATAGGCTTCGTGCCTTCTTCTATATCCCGGGATGGCCGTAGCCTTTTAATTTGGGCAATGCCAAATAAGCTTTGTGCCATCGGGTTTCGTTATCCCAGAATGATCGTAGCCTTTTAATTCGGGCAACGCCAAATAAGCTTTGTGCCCTCAGATTTCGTTACCTTGAAATGGCCGTAGCATTTTAATTCGGAAAATGCCAAATAAGCTTTGTGCCCTCGGGTTTTGTTATCCCAAAATGGCCGTAGCCTTTTAATTCGGGCAACACCAAATACGCTTTGTGCCCTCGGGTTTCGTTATCCCGGAATGGCCGTAGCCTTTTAATTCGGGCAAAGCCAAATAAGCTTTGTGCCCTCAGGTGTAACGACTCGGACGGTCGTTTTGAGAGTATTAGCCCCTAACCCTTAATTATTTATCCCTCTACTTCATTTAGGGGATATGTAACTTGACGGGAGGATTTGTTTTTGGTTTCAGAGTCAAACGGGACACATAGTCCCTAAAATAGAAGCTTAAGTTATAGGAATTGATCGTAGTTTGAACTATGTGAAGATGATGCCAGAATAGAGTTATGACGGTTCCTATAGCTCCGTAGGGTATTTTTGTCTTGGGAGCATATTTGGATGTCGAATTGGAGGTCCGTAGGTCATTTTAGCGACAATTGGCGAAAGTTGAAAAATTTGATAAATTTTGGAAAGTTTGACCGGGAGTGAACTTTTTGATATCGGGTCAGATTCCAATTCCATAAGTTGGAATAGGTTTGTAATGTCTATTATGACTTGCGTGCAAAATTTGAGGTCAATCGGACTTGATTTGATAGGTTTCAGCATCGGATATAGAAGTTTTAAGTTCTAAAGTTCATTAGTATATTTGGTTGAGGTCCTGGGGGCGTTTCGGACTTAAACGATTTTCGGGTGTTGGGTTGGTACTGGTGTAATTCCACCTGCGCAAGTTCGACCGCAGGTGCGAGCCCGCAGAAGCGAGCAATGGGACGCATGTGCGGGACTAGGGGAATTTTCTAGTGGTCACAGATGCGATGTGAAGGCCACAGAAGCGTAGTTGCTTTTGCAGAAGATTAGTCGAAGCGGACGGGTGTGGGAAGGTCTGTACGCAGAAGCGGACGTGTTTCACAAATGCGCACTCGCATAAGCGAGATTTGGACCGCAGAAGCGGAAAGGGTGCCAAGAGTTGTTTCTGTAGAAGCTGATCACGGGCCGCAGAAGTGCGTCTGCATGTGCAGAACCTGGAGCATAGGTGTGGACCCTGAGGGACGTAACTGGTTTCCACAGAAGCGGAGACATTTACCGCAAAAGCGATTCCGCAGGTGCGGATAGTTGGCCGCAGGTGCGAAAATCATGGGCAGTGTTTAAAATCGAAGGGCTTCATGATTTTTGTCATTTTGGACTTTGCAAACTCAGTCTAGGGCAATGTTTGAGAGCATTTTCGAGGGATTTCTTGAGATAAGTCCCTTGTGCTTATTTTTGATCGATAATCTTGTTTCCCCATTGATTTTTCTACCTAGTTAGTGGGTATTTAAGGTGAAATTTGGGAGTTTTAGACTAGGGATTTGGAGAATGTAAATTGATGTTTTGAGTGGCGATTTGGTGTCGGATTTTGGTAATTTTGTTATGGGTGAACTCGATATCGAATGGGTGTTCGTAATTTGTGACTTTTATCCGATTCCATGATTTGAGCCTGGGTCGACCTTTTGGGGCGATTTCTCGATTCCTTGCTAAAGTCGTAAATTT
>AWOL01S0180456.1:0-11200 GCA_000715115.1 Nicotiana otophora
TTCTTGGATTTACGTCGACTAACTTACGGCATGATCTAAGGTACGCGCATTTGGGTTGTAACAGATATGAAGAGAAATGTAGCGGACTTTCTGACAAGATGTCCAAATTGCCAACAAATTAAGGCCGAACACCAAAGGCTCGGTGGAGTGGCACAAGATTTAGAAATATCAATGTGGAAATGGGAGTTGATCTATGTTGACTTTGTGGTAGGTCTACCTCGCATGCCTCGCAAGTTTGACTCAATTAGGGAGATTATGGACTGACTCATGAAATCAGCACACTTATTACCTGTTAAGGCTACCTACGCAACATAACAGTATACCCCAGTTGCTTATCAAGAAAATAGTCAGGTTGCATGGTACCCCAGTTTCTATCATCTCAAATCGAGGGGCACAATTCACAACTAAGTTTTGGAAGACATTTTAGCAAGGTTTGGGTATGTAGGTGAATCTTAATACATCCTTTCATCTATAGACCGACGGGCAGTCAGAGCGGACTATTCAGACACTCGAGTATATGTTGTGCGCTTGTGTTGTTTATGTGAAGGGTAGCTAGGATGATCATTTGCCACTCATAGAATTTGCCTCCAACAACAATTACCATTCTAGCATTCAGATGGCACCGTTCGAGGCTCTATATCGTAAGAGATGTAAAACTCCCATTGGATGGTTCGAGATTGGGGAAGAAGAGTTGAAAGGGCCATACCTCATGCATCAGGCTATGGAGAAGGTTAAGATCATTAAGGAACGGTTAAAAACTGCTCAGAGTTGTCAAAAGTCCTATTCGGATATGCGCCGCAGGGATTTAGAGTTCACAAAGGATGATTGGGTATTCTTGAAGGTTTCCCCCATGAACGGTATAATGTGATTTGGGAAGAAAGGGAAATTGAGTCCCAGGTATATTGGGCCGTCTAAAAGCATTCAGAGGATTAGTCAGGTGTCTTATAGGCTCCAGCTACCACTAGAGATGTCGTTAGTGCACCCGTTGTTTCATGTATTTATGGCAAAGAAGGTAGTTGGAGACCCGATGCTCATTTTTTCAGTAGAAGCTATTGAGGTTAATGAAGAATTGACTTATGAGGAGATTCTGGTCGCTATTCTTGATAGGTAGGTTCGAAAGCTGAGAAATAAAGAGATTGCCTCTTTAAAAGACCACCATGTGGAAGAGGCCACGTGGGAGGCCGAGGAAGAGATGGAGAATAAATACCCTCATTTGTTTGTATAACTAAGTAGTTGTGTTTGGAAAGAATGGTTAAGAGTTTACTTTCTATAAATTATGTTCAACTTGTACAGTTTTGTTAAAAATGTCCCTTTTTGGTAATATAATGCTTAAGAAGTCATGGTTGGTGTTGTTTTCATACTATGTTAGGTCGTTGGATTATAAATATGTTGTTAGTATTGGTTTATGGGATTCTTTGATAAGTGGACAGGCCCAATTACAGGGGAAACTCTGCCGTAATGTTTGAAAACTTTGGGAGTTAGCCAAAATTAGGGGGCTTGAGAGGTGTGAAAGAGGAGATGAGTTATGTTGGGCGTTTAAGGCGGACTGACTTTACTCCTCATTCGAGGACGAATGATCCTAAGCAGGGGAAGATGTAAGGCCCCATAAAATTTTACCTAGAACCTAGGGTTTAGTGGTGCCGAGGTAGACTGGAATGTGACTTTTTGGGTTGTGCAATGCATTAGGGAGTTGGAAGAATACTTTTTGTAGAACATGACATTTCTACGATCCATTATGCGGCTGCAGAACTATGACGCGAACCGTAGATCCGCCGCAGTTTGCAACATAAACAAAGCCAATTTTTGGAAGTCATTTTGTGGTACATTGTGCGACCCCATAATCATTTCGCGGATCGCACTTTTATCGCAGATTCAACATGAGAAAATTCTGGAGGGAGATTTTGCGGCGTGTTATGAGACCGCATAATTATTTTGCGGACTATAGAACAGTCGCAGACCTGAACCGATCAGCCTAATTTTTGGGACCATTTTTACGGTTCACTTTGTGGACCACATGTCTCTTGAGCGGTATGGTATGTGATCGTAGACCCGACTCCGAGGCTTATGCTTGAGAAAAGTTTACCCGACCCTATTTTTATAAAATGACTGGGGGTTATTCAGGTTGGTTTAAACGGCAGTTTCAGAGAGAAGGGAGTGCTTTAGAGTGAGAGGAGGAATCCCCAAGTGCTTTTCTCATCATCATTGCCCCAATCTTAAAGATTCAAGGGAATCACTGACTAGGCCATCACATATTCGAGTAAGTTCTTGTCCTACATCACCCATGTAAGTTTGTTTCGGGTTTAAGTGGCTCGGGAAGTATGCATGTTTCGGTAGAGGGGTGTTAGAGGTCATTGAATTACCCGAGATGAATTGTTGGTTAATATGGGTTGTAGGGTAACAGAAATCATATAAGAGAACGTTGTAGCCAAATTTGCACATCTAGTGCATGATGAAACACATAGGTGAGTTGCACCCATGAACCTCTTCCTAATTATGCTTCAACTTTGTCATATCTCTAGTTGATTGTAATCGCTAGAAGTTTTGGAATGTTGTTGTAATCTAAGAAAAGCACCAGTGAGGTATGTTGGCTAAACGTTTCTTGTAGAGTTGAATTCCATGATGTTCTCGTTATTTTCAAGTGTGATTGACCCAAGTTCTAGAGGGATGTGTTCCAATTGTCCCTATCATGTTATTCTCTCCTTCAGGAATGTATTCAAGTATGATCAATGTTTCAAAATGTTATGATTTAAATTCATGTTTCAATTGCAAGTTTATTATGACTAAATTTGGAAGAAAAACTCAATGTGCATAAAACTCTTATTGCTCATATACATACTTAAAGTCTTGATTTCAAATGCTCTTATTATTGATAACCTATGATGATGCTTGAAAGTGAAAGAAGTGAGTATGAGATATAAAATGTGGACATCATGCCAAGAATAAAATTATACTTGTGGCCAATAGGGCCAATGAAATGAAATGATGTGTGAAAGATTATGAAATGAGTTTTAATTCCTTTATTTGATAAATATTTTGGGAGTATCGTTAGTCATTGAGGAAAGGTGGGTTGAAATAACCTAACCCCAAAACAACATGTGTCGGTATAGGAGTGATTGAGGGGTAAATCCCCGTACTTATGTGTTGAGATTATTCACCTTAATTGGGATGATATCAATGTGTTGAGATTATTCCCCTTAATTAGGATGAGATGATGCTAGTAGGAAGGTGATGTCGACCCACACAACATTGTGGTGAGACGGCATAGCCGATCGGACCGAGATTTGATGCCATATCACGCACATGGTGGTGTTGTGATTGGATGTCCTTGTAAGGCCCTGTAAACGTTTGCCAAGAAATTTATGTTTTATGGCACCGAGGTAGACTAATGTGTACGAACGTTTTGGGTTGTAGAATGCATCGAGGAGTTGGTGGAAATTTTTGACGTAAGAAGGCAATTATGCAATTAGATTCGTGACCACAGATCCATTTTGTGGACTGCATACCCGTCGCAAAGTTGAGTAGAAAAAATGTTGAATTTTAAGGTCGTTTTGCTGTCCATTCTGCGATCACATATCCATTTTGCGGTCCGCACTTCCGTCGTAGATTTGGCATGAATCATTTCGGAGGGTGATTCTGCAGCCGCATAATTGGTCTTCGGACCGCAGACCTGGCCGCAGACTGGTCCAGGCAAGCCTAATTTTTAGCATCACTTTTGCGGTCCATTTTGCAGGGCACATATCTATTCTGCATCCAATCTGCGATTGCAGAGTTGAGTTCGGAGGGTCCATTTTCTATGTTTATAACCCGACCCCATTTCTTTTAAAATTACGATGGGTTCATTTTGGCTGGGTTAAGCACATATTTTAGAGAGATTGGAGTGCTTTATAAAGAGAAAGAGGAAGTCTCCCCAAGTGCTTTGATCATCAATCCTTGCCCCAATCTTGATGATTCAAGGAAATCACTCACTAGACCATCATCTACCCGGGTAAGACCTTGTCCTAAAGTCTTCATGCAATTGTTAGGTGTTAAAGTAAGTTATGGAGTCATAGATAGGCCATGCATGTGACATTAGGTAGGAGTATGTAGGGTTGTTGAATTATTTTGGGTAGTTTCTTGTTGAAATTGGCTGATAGGTGTTTGACTAAACTCTCAAGAGAGTGAAATCATGAGAATCCTTCTAATTATTATCCGGTGTTCACTATCTTCCTATAGATTGATACTGCTAGAATTGTTGGGACGTTGTATTAACCTAAGGAAAGCTCAAGAAAGGTATGTTGGCTAAACTTCCCTCTCAGAATCGAATTCCATAATGTTCCCGTGAGTTGCAAGTATCGTTGGCCCATGTCATGCCCCATCCTCGGAAAGTGCAACTGGCGCTCAACAGAGTGAACCCGACCAAGCAAGCATGTTAGATACTTTCTACCCAATTAACCCATGATCAAGAAAAGACGTTATTTCATTAATTAAATAGTAGGAATCTCATTCATTCAATCCTAAATCATTTCATTAGTCATTTCGCTTTTAAGTTCCAAACTACACATTCTTATAGTTCAGGTGGAACAAGTGATCAAACACAACATAACTTGTTTAACATTCCGAACACCCATATACATCCTCTAAAGATAAAAAAATAGTAAGGATGGTGCCCGCAACAAGGCCCCGGCTATACCTTAAAAAGTGATCATAATATAAACAAAAGGTAGAATACATGACCCCGGAATGAAATGGGGCTCACCGAGTCCGCTGAGAAGAGGATGCAGCACTATCTGCAATCCGTATTGTCTGCTATGTAATCACCTGCATCCATTTAAAGATGCAGCGACCCCGGTAAAAGGGACGTTAGTACCGTCGAAGAACACTAGTATGTATAGATAAACATAACTCAATAGAATGAATAATAATACAAGAAGAACAGTCAAGAATTCAATAAGGGCTTCAAATAATAGTAAAACAACAAGTTAAGGATCATATACATTTTCAAGACAATTTCCATATTACTAGGTTGGGTAACCTTCAGCACCACTATCCCACAATTGACAATACCTCCTTATTCATACACGGAGTCCGATCTCGCCCTGATCGACTAGGCCGCCTCATCTGAGGCATTACCACCATTTCATTATAACTTTCCAGCATAGTACCACCATGTATGCGGCATGGCGTCCGATCACGGCCCGATCGACTAAGCAATCTCATTGGAGACATTACCACAATTTCATTCACAATTCCACCATGTTCTTACACATAGTCTGACCTCGGCCCGATCGGCTAGGCCATCTCATTTGAGACATTACCTTTTTCAGTCAATCATCTCACATCGTACTTCTTTCATGTACTTTCGATTCATTGACACTAGTGATTATGATTACAAAGTCATTATTGGCACTTGGCCATATTTCATAGTTCCAGACCCCTTTTCCACATTCAATATCATTATCAAAATCAATAAGGTTCCCCATTAGAATACATTAAATTCACGTAATGAGAAATTTGGAAATCTTGGGCAGATAGAGGCTTTTCATAAAATTTGGCGTAACAACCTTTATTCCGATCTTGACATGAAGTCTTAACATTTCCAACACATATTCCACATTTTTAAACACATCCTCAATGACAAGATAACATGATGAAGCATTTTGAATAAATATTGAAATTACATGCTTCAACACAAATACGTTAGAAATTGCCAATTCTATAATGATCAAGGGCTTACTCCAATTACATGATTACCGTGAGGTTCGATTCCAAGAAGAAGAGGGTTTAGCCAACATACCTCAATTGAGCTCCTTAAAACTCTGAGATATTTCGGACTATTAGCAACTTCAATCTATTTTAGCAATATAACAAAATTGAACCAAAATTAGGAAGATGTACATGGTTTTAGCTCAGTTGAGCATACTATCAAACACTAGGTGTGCATCAATGTTTTAAGGCTCTTTTGTGGAAGATTCCATCATTTCCCAACCCACTCTCTACCATTATTAGCCCACAATCTCCCCACATACTACAAGGATACATGCATGCAAGGTAAGCACTCCCATCCCTGTGAATTACCTCACTAATGGCCCAATCTAGTTACACTTTGAAATAAAGAGTTTGGGTGATATTATCTTACCTCTTAGGAAGAATACCTAGGTTCCTCTCTTGATAATATTCAAGACTTAAGTGAGAATTGAAGAACAATTGATGAAGATCACTTCTCCCTCTAGGACCCTATCTCTCACTCTAAGAATATCAGAAAATATGCTCAAAATGGTCAATGGGGTGTGTTTTAACGTAATAGGGTCAGATTTAAAACCCCAAAATGAACCTCCGGAACAAGGTCTGCGATCGCATATACGATCGCATAACCGATATGCGGACCGCATCTCGATTACATAATCGGTGACCAAAGAGCCAAAAAGAACTGTCCATGTATGAGGTCACTATGCGGCCTGCAGACCTGCTCTGTGGTCGCATAATGAACCGTAGAAGAGTTATGCGGTCGCATAGTCAACTGCAAAACTCATCCAAACTGGCCCAATAACTGCCTCACTCTGCGGCCATTATGCAGTCCGCAGAGTGATTCTGCAGTTGCATAATGGACCGAAGAAATGCATAACACAGCCAAACATTTTTGTTTACTTTCCGATGCATTATTCAACCCAAAAGGTCGGAACCGCGACTCGCAAGCTCAACGCGAAGAATTTCTATAATACACAACACGTAAAACCAATTCGGCACCACAAGACATTATTAACATTATTTTGCAAAAATGTTACGGGGTCTTACATTCACCCTCACTTAGGATCATTCATCCTCGAATGAGGGTAAAAATCTGTTATTAGCATCTTATGCTACTCAGTTCTCATACGACACACCAGCAGCCCCAAATTTGACTAACTCCCAAAATTTTAAAAAATTTTGCTAGAGTTTTATTTGTAACTAGGCCTATCCACTTGTCAGAGAGCCCCAGCACACATCTTACAAACATGTATAGAACCTAACGACCTAGCATAACTCATAACCACACCAACCGTGGGCTCATGTAAACAACATATAATCAAAAGGAGCATCTTTACATTAACTAAACAAGTGATACAAAATTCTTAGGCGACAGGTTCATAAAAGAAAGGATTACACAACTATTCAAACAAGTGAGGATACTTCTTTTTCATCTCTTCCTCGGCCTCCCACGTGACCTCTTCAACCTGCTGGTTTTGCCATAACACTTTCACGGAGGCAATTTCTTTATTCCTTAACTTTCGAATTTGCCTATCAAGAAAGGCAACTGGAATCTCTTCATATGACAATTCTTCATTAACCTCAATGATCTCAACTGGAATAATGAGTGACGGATCTCTAACTACTTTCTTCAGCATAGACACATGAAACATCGGGTGTACTAATGACATCTCAGGTGGTAGCTCAAGCTTGTACGGCACCTCACCAATTCTCTGAATGATTTTGTATGTCCCTACATAACTCGGACTCAATTTCCCTTTTTTTCAAACCGCATAATACCCTTCATGGGGGAAACCTTCAAGAATACCCAATCATCTTCTAAAAAACTCCAAGTCTCTGCCACGAACATCCGAATAGGATTTTTGATGGCTCTGAGCAGTTTTCAACCGCTCATTTATGATCTTAACTTTTTCCATAGCCTGATGTACAAGGTCTAACCCAATCAACTCTGGTTCCCCAATCTCGAACCACTCAATGGGAGATCTACATCTCCTACCATATAATGCCTCAAATGGTGCCATCTGGATACTTGCATGAAAGATGTTGTTATAAGCAAACTGCATGAGTGGCAAATTATCATCCCAGCTACCCTTGAAATCAAGAACTTGCCCGTCGGTCTGTGGATGGAAAGTTGTACTAAGATTCACCTGAGTACCCAAACCTTGCTGAAATATCCTCCAAAAATTGGCCGTGAACTGAGCCCCTCGATTGGAAATGATAGAAACTAGAGTGCCATGTAGCCTGACTATTTCCTTGATATACAACTGAGCATACTGTTCCGTTGTGTCGGTAGCTTTAACTGGCAAGAAGTGTGCTGAATTCATGAGTCGTTCCACGATCACCCAAATTGAGTCAAACTTGCGCGGAGTACGTGGTAATCCTACCACAAAATCCATATTAAACATCTCCCACTTCCACATTGGAATTTCTATGTTCTGTGCCAACCCACTAGGCCGTTGATGTTCGGCCTTCACTTGCTGACAGTTCGGACGCCTTGCAACAACATCCGCCACATTCCTTTTAATGTCATTCCACCAATAGACTTCCTTGAGGTCGTGATACATCTTCGTAGAACCTGGATGCACGGAATACCTAGAAACGTGAGCCTCAGTCAGGATTCTATCCCGGAGACCATCTACATTCGGAACACATAGTCGCCCTTGGTACCTTAGTGTATCATCATCCATGCTAAGAGCAAAAGTCGTAGTCTTATGTTTTTGAATCCCCTTCTTCAATTACACCAAAATGGATCGTTATATTGCTTCTCTTTGACTTCTACAACAAACGATGATTCAGCCCTATTTTGCACAATTACCCCTCCTTCATTAGAGTCCATAAGACGAACTCCCAAACTAGCCAATCGATGGAATTCCATGGCTAATGGCCTTTGATATACCTTCAAGTGTGCTAAACTACCCATAGAATTTTGGCTAAGAGCATCCGCCACGACATTGGCTTTCCCCGGGTGACATAGAATATCGATGTCGTAATCCTTGAGTAACTCAAGCCATATTCTCTGCCTAAAATTTAGCTCCTTTTGTTTGAAAATATATTGAAGACTCTTGTGGTCTGTGAATACATCCACATGGACCCCATACAAATAGTGACGCCAAATTCTCAATGGAAAACCCCCACCGCAAGTTCTAAGTCATGTGTTGGATAATTCTTTT
This sequence comes from Nicotiana otophora, assembly GCA_000715115.1. Classification (NCBI taxonomy): domain Eukaryota; kingdom Viridiplantae; phylum Streptophyta; class Magnoliopsida; order Solanales; family Solanaceae; genus Nicotiana; species Nicotiana otophora. The sequence goes on from AWOL01S0180456.1 coordinate 8,895, forward strand.
CATTATTCTTGAGTTGCCTAGAAGCATATGCTATAACTTTGCCATGTTGCATTAACACACACCCAAGCCCAATTCTTAAAGCATCACAATATACCACAAATTCATTTGTACCCTCTGGCAAGGTCAACACCGGCACTGTAGTCAATCTCGATTTCAAATCCTGGAAGCTCCTTTCACAGGCATCGGACCGTTGGAACTTAACTGCTTTCTGAGTCAATTTAGTCAATGGAGAGGCAAGAGTAGAGAACCCCTCCACAAACTTCCTGTAATACCCTGCTAAGCCCAAGAAACTGCGAATCTCAGTGGGCATTGTAGGTCTAGGCCAATTCTTTACTGCTGAAATCTTTTGAGGATCAACCTTGATTCCTTCTTTAGATACAACATGACCCAAGAATGTGACAGATTCGAGCCAAAATTCACACTTTGAAAATTTTGCATACAATTGGTGCTGATGAAGAGTATGCTGCTGCCCTGAGATGACCGGCTTGGTCCTCCCGACCTCGTGAATACACAAGAATATCGTCAATGAACACTATCACAAAGGAGTCGAGGAAAAGCTTGAAAACCCGATTCATAAGATCCATGAAAGATGCTGGGGCATTTGGTAGCCCAAAAGACATCACCAGAAATTCAAAATGCCCATACCGGGTCCTAAAATCTCTTTTCGGAATATTCTGCTCCCTGATCTTCAATTGGTGATATCCGGATCGTAAATCAATTTTGGAATAGTATTTAGCACCCTGTAACTGATCAAACAAATCATCTATTCTTCGTAGTGGGTATTTGTTTTTGATTGTGACTTTGTTGAGTTGCCAGTAGTAAATACACATCCTCAGTGATCCATCTTTCTTCCTCATGAAAAGAACCTGTGCGCCCCATGGCGACACACTCGGTCCAATGAAACCCTTCTCCAACAAATCCTTCAACTGTTACTTTAGTTCCTTCAATTCTGTCGGTGACATTCTGTAGGGTGGAATAGATATAGGCTCCGTGCCTGGCATCACATCAATCCCAAAATCATTCTCCCTATCTAGCGGAACCCCAGGGAGCTCATCAGGAAAGACCTTCGGAAATTAATTCACAAATGGCACTGACTCGAGTGTAGGTGCCTCAGCATCGGTGTCCGTAACCAGGACCAAGTGGTAAATACACTCCTTGTTGATCATCTTTGTGGCCTTAAGGTAAGAAATAAACCTACCCTTTGGCACCACATTATCCCCCTTCCACTCAACAACTGGCTCACTTGGAAATTCAAACCTCACAGTTCTAGTTCGGCAGTCGAGCTTAGCAAAATATGAATAAAGCCAGTCCATTCTCATATTACATCAAAATCAACCATCTCCAATAGAATGATATCGGCCACGGTGTCCCGACCGCGCACCGTGACAACACAACCCCTATAAACCTGTGTAGCCACAATAGACTCGCCAACTGGAGTAGATACATAGAACGACTCAGGAAGCTGTTCCGGTTCTATCCTAAATTCCATAGCAACAAAAGGGGTAACATAGGACAAGATGGAACCGGGATCAATAAGATCATATACATCATGAGTTTTGACAGTCAATATACCCGTGACGACATCTGGAGAAGACTCTGCATTCTGGCGACCGCTCATATCATAGAAATGGTTGGGTCCTCCTAAACTCTGTGCACCACCCCTAGATGCACCACGCCCTGCTGGTGCTGGAGGGCCTCGAGCTGGAGGAGGTGCTGAAAATGTAGCAGCTACAAAACTAGATGGTTGTGTTGTGCCCCTGGCCGCACCCTGGCGGGATGAACGCCACTCCCTCTGAATATGACCCTTCATTCCGCACCCGTAATATATAGGTAAGTTCATGTAGAAGCTCCCCAAGTGCATCTTCCCACACCTGGGGCATGGGGGCCTCCGCTATTGCAGGAACCACCCTTCTGATCGGCCCTGATGGTGAGGTCCCCTGCTTTCTTGATTGGGTCAGAAGAGACTCCCCTGCTGCTGACTGTGCCCCGCTGGCGGTGCACTGGCTGAAGACTGAGCATGAGACTGGGTTGGCCCTAATGACCTTCCCCTGAAAGCCGATCTCCCCCCACCAAATGACTCCCCAAAGATGCCCGCGGACCGAGCCTTGCTGGTACCCTCTCTCTCCCCTCTGTTCTTCAACTTGTGGTCCTCTGTAGCTTGAGCAAATGCTACAATTTCCCATAGTTCATATCAAAATTCAAGGCAGCTGAAGCGGCCTCATTGATAAGCAAGGGGATAAAGCCCTACACAAACCGGTGCACTCTAGCCTCCATAGTAGGCAACATAACAATGGCGTATTTTGACA
>AWOL01S0180458.1:0-14271 GCA_000715115.1 Nicotiana otophora
GTGACTCGAACTCACAACCTCTTGATTGGAAGTGGAGGGTGCTTACCATCAGAGCAACCCACACATGGTATGTGAATGATAAAATTATTATGTAACTTTCAATAAAGCTCCATAGAGAAACTTTTTTTTTCTTAACTTAGTTCAAAGTGTTATATTCAATTCGGTTTCATCGCATCAACCATCGTAAAAATAAATAAATAATAAATAAATAAATCATAAATCTATATTGTATTAAAAGCACGAAGGTTCTTAACAAAATGTTGTTTGCCTTTTTTACCCTTTAAAATAGAGTTCACACTGAACAAAATAGTCATTTTATTAATTTCCTAATATTTAGGATTTTGAAATCAACTAAAATATTTATTCATACTAAGAAATCCAGGGGCGGCTCAATCACATACGGGGCCTAAAGCCAAAGTTTAATATGAGGCCTAAATTTTTAAAAGAAAGCTATAAGATATGTTTTTATTTGAAGTCTGTTCTTCTAATTTTTTTTTAGATATAAAGTTGTTAATATTTTTTTTCTATAATCGATTTTCTCTAATTATTCTTGCTCGATTGATAATATAGCCAAAATATTTAATCTTTCTTGCAATATTGTTGATCTTAGATAAGATTTTACAAAGCAATAGAAGTATAAAACTATTGGAAACTTAGAGAAAGAAGTGAGTTAGAATATAAAAGAGAAACACAAAAAATATATAGGGTTTTCTGAAATATGAAGAGATTGGAAAAAACAAATTGACTTGGACAAATTAAGGAAGAGAGAGCAAATTTTTTAATGGAGTAAAAATTGGAAAACTAAAAGTTATGAAAACTATTCATCTACATATTTTTAAGTAAGTCAAATTATTATTTTATCTATATATCTATAAAGTTTTCTTTCCTTTATATTAAAAAACTCTAGTTTTGTATTAAAAATACTAAATATTATTTTTTAAATACCTATAAACCTATTATTTTTAAAAAATGAGCCCCCCTAAATTTGGGGGCCTAAGGCACAAGCCTTACTCTACATAAGGTTAGAGCGCCTTGAAGAAATCCAAATATTTAGGACATTAAAATCAACTAAAAGCTTCCATTCATAATTCAAAATCCTAATATTTACGACCAAATATACGAAATAATTCAAATTTCAACGTTTTAATATCTCACCACTGAGTATTAGATTTGGAGTCAAGATATTAAAGGCAAAAACGGAAGAACTACTACTACTTTTTAATTTGAAGAAAACAACTACTATTATTGATTCTTTTATTATTTTTTGGTCCAGTACTATTGCTTATTCTAAAAGTAAAGCTAAATGAGGAATATACTGGAGTTAAAATAAGCCAATATACGACTAATATAAGGGAATTAATTTTTACTCTCCCGTCTCAAATTATTTATCGTAATTTTTAAAAATAGATGTTTCAAATTATTTGTCATTTTAGAAGTTCAAGACAAAATTAATTATTTTTTTATCCTTAGTAATAATTGTTTTTGAAGATAGAGATGATATGTAAATAAAGTAAATATTCAATGAAGAGAGATTATATTTAAAACACAAATAAGAATAAAAAAATAAAAAATTCCATCTAATTAATATTTTCTTTAGGGATGTGTAAAAGAGAAATACGATAAATAATTTGAGACGGACAAAATATTTATTAGTAATCAAGAGACTTTAAATAGGTAAAAAGATGGTCAATTTATTAGTGATATGAAACAATTATTCTAACTACAAGAACGTAACTCCAACTAAACAAATAATTAGTCAATATGAGAAATCACATCAATTGGTAACTGACGATGAACACTACAATTATAGATTTATTAGTATTGAAGTTGCACTAATCAACAAAACCATGAAGTTTAATAGCAAAATTAGTTAAGTTCTGGTTGGTGGAATTGTATTTTCTAAAAGTTAAATGCAATAAATTTTATTGGTATTTGACATAAAAGAAAGAAGCAGAAGAGAAAATTTTTACACAAAATTATAACCGTACATCAAAATTATTCAAAGTCGCAAGTTGAAAACTATATTTTTTAAAATATAAAAGGACTAATATTTTTTAATATTAGTTCTTTGTTTAATATTAGTTACTGTGTATATATTATTTTTGTCCACAACTAAAAAATATACATAAATCTATCTATCTATCTATCTTATTTTAATAAGAAAAATGTGTCATATCAATTGTAATAGAAGAAATAATATTTATGTAAACTTCATAAATTTATTACTCATTGATTGATTAGGTACACGCTACCCTAAAGCTAGTGAATAAATAAACACGAAGCTAGGTAGTTGACACGTCATAACGGCAAATAGAGAAATAATGACTCTTGTCTAACCACTTTGTAATGCAATCTCCATGAAACATACACAAGACTTTTTCCCCCTCCGTCCAAGTTCATTATTCAAACACTGATCTTCATCTATCTCCATTATCGATCCGTGGCGGAGCCACATGCACCGAAGTGGTGAACCCCTTTGCTGAAAAATTACACTGTATAACTTGGTAATGTTTTTAAAAATATGTATATATACTATATAATGACATCCGTTGACTTTTTAGTGGGTTTGTTTTTTTATATTTTGACTCCCCTTAATGAAAATCCTGGCTCCGCCGCTGTTATCGATGACTTACTAGCTAGTACCATCCCATTGAAGCGGGACAATAACTCTTCTTCTTCTTCAACCCTCCCTCCCATCCCAAACATATTCAATTTTCAAAGTTAAACCAACGAACATCTCCAAGTTTTGGCCCTATCAAATAATGTATGAGCTCCTGATGATAAAACTCAAACGTGTCACCCCAGTTCTTGAGCCTGACACGGTAGAACGTGTCATATGATATGACATGTAGTCGGAAGGGTATAATCTGAGATGAAGTGATTTGGTCTCAGTTTGTTGATATTCATCTTTATATTGGAGCTGTGCAGGCCAGTGATGTGGTTTTATATACCAAAAGTCTATGAAGGTGAAATTGAAGGGCTAAAGTGGGTAAACTAGGAGGAATAGGAGAAATAATTCTTTCGCCATTGATTCTTGATTGTTGAAATTGAATGGCTAAAGAAGCAGCAGAAATAATATTATCGTTGTTATTGTACAATGCTCTCCAGATTTTTTTAAACCCGAGCGGACATATAAACCAAACCAATAACTGCAAGTCATGTGTTATTCATAAACACGTTTATCACTAAAAAAATGGTTATGTGCTAAATTTTAACTCTAATTTTTATTAATAAGGTCAAATTGCTTCGTCTCCCGCTCCCATCGGCGAAAGCAGAGGACAATTTTAAGAAAAAATAAAAAAGGAAAAATGGCGGAAGACAATTACTAAAAACAACTAAATCGAATCACGTTGATACTCTCGCCAAAGAATGTAATCTCAATTTCTTGCGCTTTTGAAATTTGTGACACACACAACATTCGATGTAAGAATGCTACTTGTTATTGAGCTAATACAAGGTACTGGGCAGTTGTTCTTTTTACCCTTTTTAACAAAATTGATTTGCGTACCATGAATTAGAAAAATCAACTGAAACTGTGAAGGGAAAAAGTGGAGATTTGACAAAAGATTTAACAAAAAAAGCCTTCATTTATTTGCTTCAATCAACTCCCTATACTCTCTCTTCATTTTGACACCTGATACAGTCCTGCATATCCCCAAAAAAAAAAAGGAATTAGCACGAAAACAAGTCAAGCTGCTTAAAAAATTTGATGCTACCGAACTTGCTTTTTCCAACGATTCTCTGCAGTAACTAAGGCAGACGCAAATGGTACAGAAATTAGGGCAGGAGATGGATGACACTAGCTAGAGGCAAGATGATAGATGTCAAAAGTGTTTCAACCAATAATAATGCTAAACGCTAGCATAACACATGCAGAATTTGAGGCTTCATTTGGTTGGTACAAAATGTGTTTGTTAAATTTCATGGAAAATACAAAACAAATAAAACTTAATTCCTAATTATGTGTTTGGTTGGACTATACTATGTGATAATCATGGAGAGTGGAAGTGAGTTAAGGGAGCCGTGCTTGACGATAACAAGGAGAACGAGCACATGTATGCAGAGCTGTACGCGGAAGTATAGTTCTCTTTTCCTCATTTGCTATGTAATAAAGAAGAGCAAAAAGAGAATTGAGGATTTAATCAAAGATGATATCGTCCTAAGAAACATCAAGACCAGAGCAAAAAGAATCTTGAGGGAACATAAGGAAATCGATTCAGGACAATGGAAAATAAGAGTGAAGCTGCAAGAAATTGCATTTCTGACGAAATCAAGTTCATAGGGCTTGAGCCCGACTAGTGAGGCTTATTTTACTTGGTGTATGGTGAAACTATGAAAGATTGAATGAGATGGAACTCGTGCAACAAAGAACTAAGAGAAGACAGTTGTTTAGGTCATTTATAATATAGAAATTAAGCAGTTTATACTTTTGGAGGGAAAGAAAAGCCAAATGCAACCAACCTGAGCATTTCCTTATTCTTGAAAAACTGTACACATGGAGTACCCATAATTCCAGCTGCCTCAGCAATCTCTGGATCTTCAGTAATATCAATTTCAACAAAGTGTACATGCTGGTCAAATTCATCGATGACCTGTTGCACAAGCACAATGGAACAGGTTAGTTATAAACACTACAAAAGCCAGTACTCAACAGCAAAGCAACTAAAAGAATCAGCTATTACCGAGTAGAAGTAAGGATGATACAAAGTTAATTGAAACACAAAGCTCTTTTCTTTAAACAACCTTTATAGGGGGTCCTTTGAGGTTTATCTCAAGATTCGGTTATTCCTCCATTGAAATCATAAGGATTTCAAGTAATCAACTTTCACAAAAATGATAGTATATGATACTGAAACAGAAACTTTTAAGACAAATTAACCACATCGTGGATCAATAATGTTTGACAGGACGTAACACTTCACACTCTTCACAAATTGGTCTTTTGACTTGCAAGAGAAATGTGATGTACGGCTAATTTTTTCTTTTACAATTCACTAATGTAAAAGAGAGTTGATGGCTAATTGAAAGGACACATCTATCAAAATGAGTTGCATACCTTGCTAAGAATCGGTTTCAAGGTCCTACATGGACCACATGTTGGTGATGTATATAGTACACAAATAATCCTTGAGCTCTCATGGTACAACTTCCGTAAAGCATACTGAGAAGGAAAACAATAAAAATGATCATCAGATAGGAATGCTGACCATGGTCAGAAAGATCTGAGCTTCCTAGATCTCATACCTGGCCCTTATGCTTTGTAAGTGTTATATCAAAACCTTCTTGGACATCTTTCTCGGTGAGTTCCTTCTTAACTTCTTCAGTAGGGGGCTGATGAATCAAAAAATCCAGGTAGATTCATTAGATAATGAACTATTGGTTTAGGGATATTGGACAATAGTGCAAATTCAAAAGGATTAATGGTTACTTATATAGTAAAAAAAAAAAAAGTGGGAGTTTTGTTAGGGAAGTAAGAAGCCCCATGGTTGGTATAACCCAGTTCACTTCATATAACCCATAAAGTAGTAGCAAACATAATTATTTTTATAAGGTAAGGATAAAGTAGTACAAATAAATTACTAATCCTTATACTGCATAATATCACCAAAAAGCTCAGCAAAAACAGAAGATAGCTATGTTGTTCTGACTCGGGTGCAGGTATCCAATCCGAGTGTGGATCTAGAGGTCGGATCCTTCATAATCTGAATTTTAAGATTCGAGGGTACAGATCCAAGAAGGGATATGGGTGCGGGGATTCTGCTACAAATAATTCAAAATTCTAAAAAGATCTATAAAGATTTACTAAATTATGAGAAATATTCTGTGGAAATTTATAGGTTGTGGAGTGCAGCCAATGATTCAATCTTTTGTTTTGAGAATTTCTCAAGTTGTAGGCACCAGGCACTAGGCACTAGCAAGAACCAAGTAAAATTCGATCTTTCATTTTTCCTCAAATTTGTCCATGGATTGTGGTCAAAGTACCTGATCTCGATTGACCACACCCAGTAAATCCCACACCCAGTACGAATCCCACACCCTTACAGTACTAGTGTCGTGTCGACACAGGTGCGGCGGCTAAAATGAAGAGTCCGCGCAACATAGGAAGATAGTGCAGCACTGCCAAGCATCCATAAATTAATCAACTATTAAAGTGTAATTCTCTAGTTTTCTGTTTCCCCGTGAAAAAACTAAAATTGAAAGGGTAACTCAAATGAGAACTTTAAATGCATCTCTTTGATGTTTCAGCATAACAGTTTCTTTGTCAGACCACCTTGATGGAATTCTCGCAATCAAGATAAATTCAATAAGCTAAAAGAGTTCATACGAACTATTATTGTCATAGATGATACGACAGTCCATAAGTAATAACGTTCTAAATATTCTCTTATCAATCACATTCAAATACCATCCAGTAAGTGTAGACAGCTTCATCTGGTCCTGCATGCAGATTCGCGTGAATACTCTAACACCCTACATAAGTATTCCATACATTTTAGAAAGCATTAAATTAGGTCACTAGGAAATTGATTCCATAACTTACAATTCATGGGAATACCAAGGCTATGAAATTGACAAATACATACCTATTGAAGAAAATGCAGAAATTAAATATAAGTCAACAATGTTTGGGCGCTGGATTAAAAAACCACTTGAGAGCATGATTATAAACGCGTATCAAATGACTTGTAAAGGAAATATACAGGACCGAAAATCAGTTTCTTTTAGAAGTCAGATACCTGGTGAAATTCAATAAGAAGATTTTTGCTTGTGAGATATCTCTCCACTGATAGAGCAGCTACACATCCTGAGCCAGCTGCAGTGATGGCTTGCCTCCATTCATGATCCTAAGTATGGAGAACATGTCATGGTGATATGAAGAAGTATCACACTATAAGAAGTTGCGAAGACAAATCACAAGATGAGTTTCATTCTACAGGAAAACGGTGAGGAAAAAAAGAAATGTTTTATACTATCATGATTTAATCTCAGGTTTTCCTCTACCCAGGCAACCTAAGAATTCAAAAAGAGAAGGTCTGAGAAATGGCATCACACTACATATTATTGGATGGCTCCCATCTTTCATTGCAACACCTTGACACAAACTTCTCTTGAGGACTTAACTCAGACGTTTCAATCAACAAACTAGGGTCATGATATTCATACAGCACATAGGATACATCTAAAAAGGTCATGCATAATTAACCTGAACTTTCTTAGGAGTGCAATCACCACCTGAAGTACAAGGATAGTAAAAAGAAAAAGGAAAAAGAAAACAGCAGGAATAAAATAATTAATTGCTGCAAGTACCTGTACATCTCCAGCTGCAAATACACCTTCCACAGAAGTGTTTGCCGTTCCCTCCTTGACCAATATGTAGCCTGAGCTATCAAGTTCAACTTGGCCTTCCAACAGTTGACTATTTGGTGAATGACCTATACCATAAAACAAGCCTTTTGCCTCAATCACGGATTCTTCCTCAGTATCAGCTTTTCTGATCAAAATTCCTGACATCTGGCCCTTAGGGTTGCTGACGACATCCACGGTCTCAGTGTTGAAATGCACAGTGATGTTTGGATTGTTGAAAACTCTGAAACATTCCGCATAATCAACCTGTTAAACAAACATTTCAGGGAGTTGAAACTTGAAATATATAGCTCATTAGTAATTCAATCCGCTTCATAGGTCAAATAGATATGCGACAACATTTACAGAAATAGGTATGACGCAAGCAGAATAAAAGCGACAATAGGTTGAAGCTGGGGAAGAGGCAAAAATGAAAAATAATCAGCAGCAAACCAAAGTGAGCTGTCATTACTGAGACAAACAAGAAACACTGGATTATTTAACATATCTCTCATCAGAGGATACACCTACATTGGTCAATCATGTCACGCAACTTGCAGGTGCATGCTGAACTCAAATCATGATGATATTGTAATGCAGTGAACACATTCACCAGTGTGTACAACACAATATTGAACCCTTTTAAATTGGTATTAATTGCAATGCCTATGAGGGAGAGCCCATAGTACGTACTAGAATAGTGTAATAAAAGATGTACAAATCTTTGTTGACTCCCTTTCAATGACATTGTGAAGTCAATATTCCAAGAACTGTCTATTGTACTTAATAAGAGAATGAAATTAAACGCTGAGTATTAAAGAGCACAAACAAGACAGGCATTGATGTATCTCAGATTGTGGCCTTTGACAAGGCCAAGCTCACAACAATCATTGGGATCTTCTACAGTGAGTGCTTTATATGGCAAGGCCTAGGAGATGGCTAATTTTGGAGTGTGTTATTCTGCTCTCACAAATGTAGTGATAAGTATGTTATAAAATGTGAAGGAGCTGGGTGTGATGAAAGCAATATGGATAATGAAGTTAGGGTAACCAAAGAAAAGTAAATTGTCAGGTTGTTTCTAAAGGAGAACTGAGGGGTCAGCAAGATACGAAAACTCCGAACACAATGACTAATTCTGACGACTAAAAGGCAATTGTTATCTATCAGCAACTTTTCGACTCCCTGAAAGTATGAAGTTGTGCAGTTGGTTTGGTTTCTTTATTGGATTTTGTCCATATATTTCGCCATTTAAGTAGGCTTTTACAGCTTGGCACCTTACAAGTTGACATCGTATATAGCATACCCCTCCCAAAGAGAGAGAGAGATTCATTAAGAACCAGAATTCAATTAGAGAAATACTGCTGATCTGGCAGGCTACTGTATCTTGAATTAGATTTAACACTAGAAAAGGGGGGGGTGTTAAGCATTAGGAGGACTTCTGAAAAAAGGAAGATAACAGCGATAAGCAGCTAATGGAAGTTATAAGATATTGATTCGTCTTCTAGAACTACTGGATAATCTGGAAACACATTTCTCAACCTCAAAGATCCTGTTCTTTCAAATATGATTATCCTATTGAACATCCTTCTGCAACATGCATATGTGCATATCTGCATGCAAAGTAACTGCATTTCAATTATCATCAAACTACCATATTATGCATTATCAAGTTCTCATCTTTAACGGGTCATAAGGAAAAGTCATGTGGTTTGTTACATGAATATGAAGTAAAGAACCAGCACCTTCAATGCAGATAGTGATTGTTTTTAAATATAGGTAAAACAGCTATGTGTATAGACAGACATCTTAGAGTAAGAGAACTACTCTAGATGTTTTTACAGATGACAGTAAAGTGTCCTATGTATAAGTAGCCATGATATGACACTTGAATAACACTCCTATCATTCATCTCTCAGTCTGAAATGCCTAAAAACATTGACAATTTCACAATATTAAAATTCTTCTACATCATTCAAGCCTTTTAAACTAGGGAAACATTTGCAGAGAAGGAGAGTATTATAAGACCCTAACAGCCCTCTCCCAAAGAAAACAAAATGGCCCATCAGATTACAACTTCAATTTTGAGATGATTTCTAATGCCTTGTGCTTCAACAATTTGAGGGGAAAAAAGAAAAATGGAAATAGGAAATGTACATAAACATCAATTACCTATCTTGCATTGCCCTTGATGCTCTTAGTTGGTCCTTGCGGACAAGTAAATGGACATGCCGTGCATACTTTGTTAAGTATATTGCTTCCTCTGTAGCTGTATCACCACCTCCAACAACAGCAAGGACCTGACCCTTGAAAATTGGTGATGCTCCATCACAAATTGCACAAGCACTAATTCCTCTGCTCCAAAATTCATCTTCACGGGGCAATCCCAACCTTTTTGCATTGGCTCCTGTAGCCACAATAAGGCTATGACACTTTACCTGGAAAATACAGAAGTGAGCAGTGATTCAATATAATGACCCTAATGTGGGAACCACATGTCTAGTGTATACTGGTGTGAGCCAACTAGAAGTCTAAAAAATCAAATTTGCATCTGCAAGAACTAATGCATTTCAAACTCAACATCTCTTACAACATATGAAACAAATGTAACAAGCATCCCTTTTGTTATCACGGAGGAAATAAAAGAGAGCTGGTACCACATATGAAGATATACTTTCCTGAATAATGACTATCAGAAGAACCTCAGAGACTTGAAGGATTCTAGTCCGAAAACAAAACTAAAGATGTTCTTTATTTCACATGTAAAAGGTAAAAAACCAAGGATGCTCTTTCTTTCACATGTCAAAGGTACAAAGAACAAGTCAGACTCTTATATCATGGCTAAGGTATCTTGAAGATCGAGATTAATAGCATGGTTCTCTATAACAATAGAGGAAATTGACCAAAAAACAAAATGCAACTAATTGAGAGGTATCTTGTTCTGTCACGTTAACATCTATTAGAACTCTTAAAAGAAAGAGAAAACCAAATGAGAAACCGTTAAGTTTAGCATCTAACTTCCTGTAATTCTCCCAGGTTCTTGTTTAAGAACATATTGCAAACTTGACAAAAACATATAAACTGTTAATTAGTCCAAAGATGTAACCAACCTTAGTGACACTCAAGAAGAGAAGAAAAGATCGCTGGGGTCTTGACAAATAGCAGCCATCCATACATTATTTACCCCATCAAATTAGTTAAATCATCAGTATAAATTAGTAATAAAGATCAAAGCTCTAATTCAGAAAAGGCAAACAATTTGATGGTGATTAAAGATTGAAGCAGTTATAACAAAACCTAGACAGAGTAACCTGCAACTAAAGGATGCATCACCTTACGTTCACTACTTTGGACAGTAAAAGGAGTATTCTTCACATCAATAAGTTCCACATCTTCCTGATACAATTCAGCTCCCCATCTCTCAGCTTGTCGCCTCATCCTAGTAAAATTACATAATTTCTCAGCATTTAAAAACCTTTTGTCTATAACCAAGGGAACTTTTAATAGATGAATGAGAATAAAGGCCCAAAAGCTTTTCTTGTACCTATCCATTAAGTCAGGGCCAGTTATCCCCTCAGGAAATCCAGGAAAGTTTTCTACTTCAGTTGTTGTCATCAACTGCCCTCCTGGTACACCACCTGCTTGAAACCCCTCAAACACTACAGGCTTCAAGTTGGCCCGAGCAGCATAAATTGCTGCTGTATATCCAGCTGGACCTGATCCTATTATAACCAAATTCTCGATACCCTGAGCTGCAACAAACAAAACACACCCGTATGCTCAAAATTATACTATACAATTGTGAGCTGCTGACAAGTAAACAACTCAAATCAAAAATATAAAATATAACAACATAGTAGTTGTATGATGGAGCAAGAAAATAATGAAGAAGCATGAGATAGATAAACTTTTCTCAAGTATCTGTACCAAAATAACTATGAGTTTAACTTATATACACTAAGAAATTTTTTTATACTTGTAAGCATTTAAATTTTATCGAATCTAAATCGATAAAATAATTTGGATTATATTTTAAATTCAAGATATTTTAGTCCAAACAAAATTTATTGGGCTAATATAATTGGATTAATTACATAATTCAATATATATGGATTAAATAAATAAGTCCAAATTCATTGGGCTAGCCCATTTAGTTGGGCTACAAATGATGAGCCCATTTCTTTAGGCCCAGGGGCCCAGTTTGGTGCCACACGTGAAACGACGTGGCACGCCAAGTCAAACGGAAGAGCCAATAGGATCGTGCCATGTGTCAAAATGACAAGGCATGCCAAGTCAAATTAAAGGGCTAGTGAAACTACGCCACGTGTGCAAGTGACATGTTCTGGCCAATCAAATGCGGCCTTATGACACTTCACTTTGATTGGTCGGAAAGAGTTTGTTCTTATCATAATTATCCCCCCACAACTATAAATAGGGGTCTTCATAACTCAGAGAAGACATCAGAAGCTATAACAAGAAGCAAGAGAGAGCTCGTAGATCAAACGCTGCAGATTTCTCTAAAAGCTACAAGCATTCAAGTGTTCTAAGGATTAAAAGATCGAGACGAAGATTCAAGAACAAGCTGCAAGCCTTTGGATTAAAAATACGTCAAGATCAAGCTTCAAGCACTTGGATTAAAATAAAATAAAATTCAAGATTAAGCTCGAAGGCTCTTTTATTTACTATTGGAAAGAAGAATCGGAGGATTCATAGAAATTGTAACACTCAAATATTTGAAATAAAATACTACGATTGTTGCAATATTTTTCGGTCTTGATTTTATTTTCTTGACGCAAATTTATTGTCTACAATACTATCAGGTCATTTTTTACCTGTTGCAGCAGATACATGTCCTTTGTTTTTTAAGATTACAAATACCTGTAGATATTTTTTGGGTAACCTGATAGTACAAAAAATTCTTTTTATACGACTTTTAACTCAATAACTATTTCATACTGCATTATCTACCAGCATCTTTTTGTAATACAAATGCAATTTCGATTATACTTATGCTTCTTCGATTTTGACTTCAATTCAATAACATCCTCTACATCCATTTCACTCTATCATCATAATTTGACTATTTTTAGTCTGCTGACCCAAAAACATCTGGCTTGACCCGAAATTGGACCGCTAGGCGGAGTTTCAAAATGCTCTAAAAATATACTAATTCAGAAATATACACAGAAGTTTACCTGAGGAACTAGTTTCTACCGGCTCCACGGTTGCAGCGGCAGCTGAGGAGGCTCGAGTTGATAAAGAGGTCGCACCGGCACGGCTGCGAGTCAAATGACCGTTAAATGAGTCAACTCGTGCGGCTCCACGTCGACTCGAACCGGAGTTGATGACAAATAGACCAGTTGGTATTCGGGCAGCGGTTGACAGAGCTGAAGATGCGGCCATGGAGGCGGGTCGGGCCGTTAAATTGCTGCGGATTCGGATTCCGATACCAACGGAGTTTGTAATATTGGGGGGAGTAGTATTAGCCATTGGTTTCGGAGCATACGATATCCAGCTGAGAAGTTTGTTCTATCAACTAACTACGAGCGCACACACAAAATGGGGTCTTTTGTTTTGGACTTCGTGCCGTGTCATCTATTCGTATTTTCTGGGCTGAGGATAACCACTCAACTAACCATTTATTATTTTCAATTTTAAAAAAAGTTCACGTTGTTTTTGTCCTTTAAATAAAATGTCACCAAACAGTTGGTATGATGCGGAGTTTTTTTAATTATAAAAAGTTTATATTTGGTTGGTGGGCGAAAACAATATTAAAAATCATTAATAATATAAGAAAACAAAATAAGATTTGTTTAACTTAAAATTAGCCTAATATGGCAAATCAATTGAATTTATATTTTAGGGCACCAATAATCGGTTTGATACACTTCTCCAAATATGAATGATAAAAAATTATATTGAAAGTAATGAATAATAGAAACCAAATAATTAAAGAAAAGGGAGGAGAATTCTTATTGATCAAAATAGCTTTTCTTTCGTATCTCTTTGTGCTTGACTTGCCGGAAATACAATGCGACAATTAGGCAGTAAAATAATAATTTCTGAGATAATATACAATGCAAGGGAAAGATGGATTTAAATAGTAAAACTATCTTTAACCTCTCCCCTAATATCTCGTTTACTCGTTACACTTATTATTTGTATTTTCTGCACGTTATGCTATGAATCGGTAGCTGATCGGGGAATTATACCAAATCTTACTTTACTCAGGATTGACTGATTCTCCTCTTTTTCGTATCCACGATAGATTATTCGTGTTGGCTCATGAATGATTTCATTATAAGAAATTCTGGTACTAATGGTTACGATACTAATAATGCCCCGTACTGAATAATTATAAACTTCGATTGATATCGGATTCAACTTTTATGGAGTCTTCTAATATTCTTGACATGTGTCAAATACTTGATTAGTCCATGTGGTAAGACTATTTTTAACCAATACATATAATCCCCCCTTTCAGGAGAATCTCGAATAATTATTTAGAAAGTGGTAAAGAACTTTTTTAGCGAGAACTATAGGAGTATTTGTCGCTTAATCCCGAAATTCTAGTGATATACTGCAGATAGTAAAAGTGACATGTGCCGCTTCCATTTAATGCTTGAGACACGTGGCGTAATGCGATTGGCTCGGCAGTATACAACGATTTCCCAGGCACTGACTGCTCTGTGACTTCGAAGTGACAGTCTTATGATGACGGTTCATAATGACATATTTCTCCTATAAATACGAAGTCCTCAAACCTTTCCTTCTCTTACTATTTTATGCTCTTTCTTCGCTTTCTTCCCTACTTTTCCTTCACTTTATTTTCTTCATCGCGGTCATGGCTTCTCAAATGCGTCTTATAACCCCGAAGTTTCTCCTTGTCGGTCTATTATAGTCGATGAGTTACCAAACGTCGAAGCCCCC
>AWOL01S0180476.1:0-14710 GCA_000715115.1 Nicotiana otophora
TAATAATCCGGATACAGGTGTGGAGTCCCTCAATAAACCGTCGAACCCTCTCTCGAACTGTGATAACCAAGGTCGGTGCATGTCGGGCCAAAATACTGAAACGGACTGCATACGCTAACACAGTCATAGCACCCTGGCATAGATACTCCAATTCCGCGCGACATGAGTTCTTGAGGCTCTGAGGGACATACTCTATCAAAAACATGTCCGAGAACTAAGTCCATGTAAGTGAAGCTGCCTAATCCGGATTACTCAACTCAAAAGCACGCCAACACTGATAGGCTGCTCTTCTAAGTTAGGAGGTGGTAAATGAAACCACACTTATCTCCGCTACGCCCATAGTATGGAGAATACAATGACATTCCTGAAGAAAACCCTGAGCATCATCTGTAGCTCTCAAGTCTGAGCTACTCCGCCTCAGAAGCGGTTGTCCTAGTCTCGTGTTGAACTAGAGCTACCTGCTGCATAGGGATGAACTCTGGGCTTGGTCAACATGGACCCTCTACTCAGTAGTACGAGTTGCGGGAGTCTTTGCCCCTCCCCCTGCCTGAGATGTGGAAGGAGCAAGTGGAATCAGTCCAGCCTGAGCTAAGGTGCTGAATATGCTCAGACATTGGGCTAGAGTCTCCTGGATAGCTGGTGTAGAAATAGGCACCTCAGGTGTTTGCCCTCCAACTAGAGTTACCGGGGCCTCCTCTATCGCAGCGCGTGTGGGTGCTCTGGCACCACGTGGTCGTCCTCGGACACTACCCCAGACCCGGCCTATTGCGGCTCTAGCACAGGGCGCGGGTGTCATCAGATCCTCCGGTACGGGTCCTCACCATCAGTGAGAAAGAATATAATACAGAAGTTTAGAATGTTTTGATGTAAACAAATATCGCACGACAAGGAATCAAAGAAGTATAATTTTTCCTAACAGTTCCATAGCCCCCCGAAGATAAGTACAGACGTCTCCGTATCGATCCGCGATACTCTAATAAATTGGCTTGTGACTCATGAGACCTATGAACCTAGAGCTCTGATACAAACTTGTCCCGACCCAAACTCCCTACGTATCATGCTGTGACGACACCTAGTCTCTATGACTAGGTAAGCCTAAACAATTGCGAAAGTAACAATACGAAAGTAAAACTTGGCAACTAACAGCAGTGGATAACTGAATAACTAGTAATAATGCCGCTCGGCATGTACAATAACCAATACTCTATAATTCACAGTCTTCCCAAAACCCAAAATATCATGAGTCACAAGCTACTAAAAAGAAATAGTATCTCTATACACCAGAGTATAACAAAACGAAATACTGGAAGTGTTTGAGATGGGAAGAATAGAGAGGGACTCCGAGGTCTGCGGATGCAACAGATATACCTTGAAGTCTCCAAAACTATCTCGACTCACTGGTAATGCGGCTGATAGTGAGCACCTGAATCTGCACACAAAATATGTGAAGAAGAGTATCATGAGTACACCACAATTGGTACCCAGTAAATGCCAAGCCTATCCTCAGTAGAGTAGTGACAAGGTCAGGTCTGGGCCATACAAGGATATAATAACAAGACAGATGATATAATAACAATCAAGTTAAATCGAAGAAATTAACAGCAAGAATTCACAGAGAAACAACAACAGAATAACAATGTCATAACAATAGGGGGCGCTCCCGAGTTTCTATCTTGTAGTCCCAAATGTAAATGTGCAGGGAGATCTCCCAATAACCCCCTCGTAGTCTCAAAAATAAATGTACAGGGAGAACTCCCGAGGCACCGCCTCGCAGTCTCAAAAGCAAATATGTAGGGAGAACAACCGAGGAACCGCATGGTAGTCTCAAAAGTACATGTGCAGGGAGAACTCCCGAGGAACCGCCTAGTAGTTTCAAAAGTAAATACACAGTTCAAACCGATAAATACAACAGTTAACAGCAAGATTTCTACAGTTATACTGATAAAGAACAAGGAAAAAGCAGGAAATCAACTAGGCATGCTTCACATAGTTCAAATAAGTAGCTAAAGCATGTAGACATGCGATATTAGACTAAACAGGATAGCTACACATAATGGGATAGCTTAATTAAGAATAAAAAACATGCTAATACTCATTTAAACGTTATAACTTAATTTAAAGGAAGAACATATTACTACTCAGTAAAATAAATCGAGTTTTACAACAAATAGCCTGTGTACGTACTCGTTTGCTCACGTACACGACGCTCACATATCACAAGAGTACGAAATCCTAAGGGGATTTCCCCCACGCAAGGTTAGGCAAGCCACTAACCTCGAACCAAACTCAATCAATAGGTAATAATGCCTTTTCCACAAATATCTGACTCCGAATGGCCCAAATCTAGCGAAAATCAATTACATACCATAAATACAACTATAAGAAACTAATCTAATTAATCAAATCAAAGCTAAAGCAAGAAATTAGAAACTGGCCCAAAACGTCTCCTCGGGCCCACGTCTCAGAATCGGGAAAAAATCTCAACATCCGAAAGCACATTCACTCACGAGTCCAACCATATATAATTTATTAAACTCCAACCTCAAATGACCACTCAAAACCAAAAATGAAACTCTTCAAATTCCTAGCCTCAAACTCCCAAATTCCACCATAAATACACACTAACTAGGTGGAAAAATAAATGGGGAAGCAAGATTATTGATGAAAAATGAATACAAGAAGCTTACCTCAGTAATCTCTTCGAAAACCCTCTCAAAAACCTCCAAAGTCCGAGCTCAAAATGATAACAATGGCCAACAATCTCGAAGTCTCGGTTAAGTAGGTTCTGCCCAGGCATTTCCGCACCTACGGAGCCTGGGCTCGCACCTATGCATCCGCTTGTACGGCGAAAAGAGCGCTTTTGCGCAAACCACTTACTCCCCTCTACCTCCGCACATGCGATGAAGAGGCCGCACCTGCGAGTGCGCGCCTGCAGTATCTTGTCTGCTTTTGCGGTCTCTCTTTGCACCTTCGATCAGCCTTGCACATCTGTGGGCATCGCATATGCGGCCTTTACCATGCACCTGCGACCCCTAAACAATTCACCCAACTTTGCTTCTGTGCCATATTTCTCGCACTTGCTGTCAGCATTGCGCAGTTGTGATTACACCAGAACTAGCAACTTCAACCATTTGCCCAAGTCCAAATTCAAATCGTTAAGCATCTGAAATACACCTGAGGCCCCTGAGAGCTCGACCAAACATACCAACCATTCCTAAACCACCACACGAACTTAGTCGAGCCCTCATATCAAATCAAACAACAACACAAACATGAATCACCCTTTAATCCAAACTTAATGAAATTGAAACTTCAAATTTTTACAACTGATACTGAAACCTATCAAACCACGTCCGATTGACCTCCAATTTTGCACCCAAGTCATATTCAACATTACGAACGTACACCAACTTGTGGAATCCGAATCCGACCGCGATAACAAAAAGTCCACTTTGGGTCAAAATCTCTAAAAATTCAACTTTCGCCATTTCAGGCCTAAATCAGCTACATACCTCAAATTCACAGTCCGGACATGCTCATAAGTCCAAAACCACCCAACAGATTTAACGGAACCGATGGAACTCCATTCTGGAATCGTCTTCACATATTTTTGACTACGGTCAAAATCCTAAGACTTAAGCTTCCGTTTTATGGACTAAGTGTCCCAACTCACTCCGAAACCAAAAACAAGACCTCCTGACAAGTCACATAAGCAGAAACATATATGGGGACAATAGAAAGTAGGGGATCGGGGCTATTACTCTCAAAACGACCGGTCGGGTTGTTACAATTGGACCTGGGAGACTTCAATTTTGATTGACGAATTGAAGTTATCGCTATTAGTCCAAGAATGCAAATATGTACATGTGTGACCATATGTACATTCCCCTTTAATCCAATTATTGCGAATCACATTGTGCTGCTGATGTGGTGATGGCGATGGAGCTGGCTATATTTCTGTAACAATATACCAAATCCACTAATGGGCGAATTTTTAGAAAATGAGAAGAAGATAAATACATCTTAGAAATCAATAAAGTCCAAATCAGTATACACACATTTCACAGATGCATTGAACGTATGATAATTCAGCATACGCACACACATATACATACAAGCATACATTTCACCAACGGACCCAAAGGCTTATGCTAAATAAAATACAGTTGCTACAGCTGCAACGGATAAAATGCAATTAAGCCAAAAAAGCTACAATTGCTGGGCTCATTACATGCATGCAAGAAGAGGAAAGTATACTTGAGGGATTAACTAGTGGAGAACGGAAATCAAATTTCTCCCGGATTAACTTTAAATTCTTAGTAGTTTCCTCCCTCGACTTCTGTATCTTCTGAAGCAGTGCCAACAAATGCCCTTACTGAGTATCCAATCGTTTGGCAGTATTCAACATAAACTGGATGAGCTGCGATCCCAGAGCATGAATTTCAGGATTTGAATCTGACATTCTTAAATGATGGAGCCCTTGGCACTTGATACCCTAACAACGACTAGAGTAATTGGCGTGAATTGAAAACATAAAAACACCCCTTTTGTCTAAGCCATTTTTTTTTCAAGTAATAGGTTCAAAATCTACATATATGAATCTATATCTATCTATATCTATACTATGTTAAAAGTACGAAACATCTTATCGAAATGTCGTTCACCTTTTTTACCATTTAAAAATAAATTTCACATTGGATAAAACAGTCATTTAATTAATTCTCTAATATTTAGAACTTTAAAATTGACTAAAATTTTGATTATTAAATATTTCCTTATTTGAGGTAGGTAAGAAGTTCTAAAGTTTAGGGCTTTAAATCAGTTGGTATTTTACGGTATGTAAATTCTTTCCTTGTTTAAACTCTATAAAATATTTATAAATCTTTCATATTACTTTTAGTGGATGCAGATTCTGTGGGGGAAAACAGTTAAACTAATGTGTGTGTGTTTTAACGATATTAAAGTAATTAATAGACCATACAATGTTTATGCCTAATATTTAAAAGGTCACGTGTCTAGGACTTTAAATAAGTAATATAATTTTTACATGTTTAGTTCTTGTAGAAGTTGAAAAATATCAACCACGAAAGATTTGCTAAAGTTGAAAAATATTTAAAAGTCCACGTGTTTAGGAATTTAAAGAAGTAATATCAACCATGAGATCTTGAAATATATAATAAGAAAACTTTTTCATGGATAAAAGGTGCAAATTTATGTGTAAAATAATGGTTAATACTTTAGAACTTATCCCTTTCTTGCACCTAATTGTTTTGTTAAATGTTTATATTGGACTTTAAACCCGATTAATATTTTTTTATTATCCTACATAAATTATTTTTTTATTTGAATAATGTAATATAATCGTAATCCTTTTCATGTTATTTTATGTGAACTATAATAGTTCATATTATATTTGAACTACTTTTCTCTCAAACAATATTTTTCTAATTAGTAAATTTTTATGTATAATATCTTTAAAATTACACTCAATAATTAAAACAAATGACATATAATATTTTGAAAATATAGAAGATAAATAGAGAGGGGGCGAGAGAGACTACAAAAGTAGTATTTGGTTTGAAAAGTAGTATTTGTGTATACGGTTAAAACTAGGCCCACCCGATTTTACTATTTGACCGAGACCAGGAGGTTGCATCGAAGGACGGTCTTGTAACGTAATAGACTAAATCACGAGGATAAGGTACTGAGTTTAGAATCGAGGAACCTGTCGAGATCGAGGCTAGTAGTGATCGAAGCCAAATGAGACAGACATCGAACAAAGATCGAAGATAACATAATAACAGAAAGGCGAGGTATCGGTGACTGGTCGAGGATCATGGCATAAATCTCAGAACGGATCAAATCAGAAATGGTTAATATTTTTTTGAGATTTTCTTTTGTATTTAGAATTATACCATAAGTGGATTTCCTCTACTATATAAAGGGGGGTTCTAATCATTTGTATGACACAGTGGACAGGCACAAAAGCAATATAATTCTCTTTCTCGTTTACATTATTGTTCATCAGCTTGCAACACTTTAATTGTTCTTGCATCAACCAGTTCAAGGGTGTACAAACTTGAGGGCTGAGTTCCGTTCTAACATTGGTTCGATTTACTTTATTGTTAATTTATATTACTCATCCTCACTTTTATCAATTGGTATTAGGTGGAATCACGTGTCCTTGAAACCACACTATAAGTTTAATTTTTATCCAATTTGAAGGGTAAACAGTTTGGTGCCCACCGTGGGGCTACTGATAATAGTGATTGCTTAATACTGAGTCCAATAACACACAATGCTTTATACTTGTTCTCGTAAGTATCTTTGTTTTCAGGATAAATATGTCAAACTCACAAGCAGGGCCTACACATGGTGACAACGGCCTCGGATTTCACGGGGAACAATACAATATAGCTGACCTAGGGATCGAGGTGCCTCAGGCTGACCTCGAGGAAGAACCAATTGCAAATCCCGTCGATGTCAGTTCACATGCCGCCTTAAATGCAAATTTGGGCGTTGATCCCAAAGGTAGCATACGCAGAGANCAAAAGTAGTATTTGGTTTGAAAAGTAGTATTTGTGTATACGGTTAAAACTAGGCCCACCCGATTTTACTATTTGACCGAGACCAGGAGGTTGCATCGAAGGACGGTCTTGTAACGTAATAGACTAAATCACGAGGATAAGGTACTGAGTTAAGAATCGAGGTACCTGTCGAGATCAAGACTAGTAGTGATCGAAGCCAAATGAGACAGACATCGAACAAAGATCGAAGATAACATAATAACAGAAAGGCGAGGTATCGGTGACTGGTCGAGGATCATGGCATAAATCTCAGAACGGATCAAATCAGAAATGGTTAATATTTTTTTGAGATTTTCTTTTGTATTTAGAATTATACCATAAGTGGATTTCCTCTACTATATAAAGGGGGGTTCTAATCATTTGTATGACACAGTGGACAGGCACAAAAGCAATATAATTCTCTTTCTCGTTTACATTATTGTTCATCAGCTTGCAACACTTTAATTGTTCTTGCATCAACCAGTTCAAGGGTGTACAAACTTGAGGGCTGAGTTCCGTTCTAACATTGGTTCGATTTACTTTATTGTTAATTTATATTACTCATCCTCACTTTTATCAATTGGTATTAGGTGGAATCACGTGTCCTTGAAACCACACTATAAGTTTAATTTTTATCCAATTTGAAGGGTAAACAGTTTGGTGCCCACCGTGGGGCTACTGATAATAGTGATTGCTTAATACTGAGTCCAATAACACACAATGCTTTATACTTGTTCTCGTAAGTATCTTTGTTTTCAGGATAAATATGTCAAACTCACAAGCAGGGCCTACACATGGTGACAACGGCCTCGGATTTCACGGGGAACAATACAATATAGCTGACCTAGGGATCGAGGTGCCTCAGGCTGACCTCGAGGAAGAACCAATTGCAAATCCCGTCGATGTCAGTTCACATGCCGCCTTAAATGCAAATTTGGGCGTTGATCCCAAAGGTAGCATACGCAGAGAAGTTCGATCAGGTGGTCGAGGTACGCATGATGGAGAAGATGGCGGAGTTAGCCTCCAATTGATATTTTAAATGTTACAGGCTCAACAAGCCGCTATAGCACAACTACAAAATCCGTACCGAACGCCGAGTAGAATCGAACCAAAAGTCGTTCATAGGACCGAGCCTGTGCCGAAAAGGTCGAACGCCAATAAATCGGGGACTGACCCCGCCGCCAATATGAAAATACTCGAGGAGCTCACCAAACGGATTGAATCGGTAGAAAAGAAAATCGAGGGAAATAACAAGAAAGTGGAGACTTACAACTCCTGTGTTGACCAAATACCGGGGGCACCGCCGTTTCTAAAGGGCATGCATTCAAAGAAATTTGTACAGAAGCCTTTTCCTCCAAGTGCGACTTCGAAACCCATTCCGAAGAAATTCCGAATGCCAGAAATTCCTAAGTACAATGGGACCCCTGACCCTACTGAACATGTCATTTATTTTACATGCGCAGTAAAAGGAAATGACTAGGAAGACGATGAGATTGAATCAGTTCTACTGAAGAAATTTGGAAAAACCTTGTCGCAAGGAGCAATGATATGGTACCACAATTAGCCACCTAATTCCATCGATATGTTCGCCATGCTTGCAGACTCCTTCATAAAGGCACATGCGGGAGCGATATAGGTTGCGACTAGAAAATCGGACCTCTTCAAGAGGAAACAAAAAGACAACAAAATGTTGAGAGAATTCGTATCTTTGTTCCAGATGGAAAGCATGGAACTACCACCGGTCACAGGCGATTAAGCTATTCAAACCTTTACTCAAGGTTTGAACGAATGAAGTTCAGTGGCATCACGATAGCTAAATCAGAATTTAATTGAATATCAAGTGGTAACCTGGGCCGATGTACATAATCGGTACTGGTCAAAGATCTGGGTCTAGGATGATCCATTGGGGACCCCTTCCGGTTCCGCTTATCCAAACAGGCCCGTCGGCAGAACTCAAAGGGATATCGACAGAGAACCCCGGTGGAGCAGAGATCGGTATCAACCAAACAATGCATATCGTAGAAACAAAGGCTCAGGTTGTAATCTCATCCAAAATGATCAAAGGAACGATCAAAGACAGAGCTCTCGAGGGATCATGAGCAAAAGTGGATTCGATAAACATGACAATCCCACCGAAGCACCGCGATTATCAGAATAGAACTTCAGCATCGATGCATCGGGTATGGTGTCAGCCATTGGGAGAATCAAAGATACTAGATGGCCAAGACCCCTACAAACTGATCCATCCCAAAGGAACCCCAAGCAAATATGCAAATACCATGGTACACATGGTCATAAAACTGAAGACTGCAGACAACTAAGGGATGAGGTGGTCCGTCTATTCAACGAGGGTCACCTTCGATAATTCTTGAGAGACCTAGCTACAAATCATGTTAGAGACGGGGATGCAAATAGGAAAAACGAGCAGGAAGAACCAAATCATGTGATTCACATGATCGTTGGTGGGGTCGATATTCCACAAAGGACAGTGTTCAAACACATTAAAGTATCAATCACCAGGGAAAAATGAACTCGAGATTATGTGCCAGAAGGCATTTATCATTCAATGATGATGAAGCAAAAGGGATCTCAGTACCCTACAATGATGCTTTGGTAATTTCTATCCTTCTGAATAAAATTCAGGTTAAACGTATTTTAATTACTCCCGGGAAGCTCGGCCAATATTATTCGATCGAGGGTCGTGGAACAGCTCGAATTCTCAATGGCTTCAACATGCCAAGTGAAACAACTAAAGGTGAAATCATCCTATCAGTAAATGTAGCCGGAACTATTCAAGAAACGAAGTTCCATGTGTTCAAAGGCGATATGAGATATAACGCACTGCTCGAAAGACCCTGGATTCACAACATGAGGGTGGTCCCCTAAACCCTTCACCAAATGCTGAAGTTCCCAACACCGGATGGAGTAAAAACGGTGTATGAGGAACATCACACTGCCAAAGAGATGTTCACGGTTGACGAAGTGATACCGGTATCGGCGCTTTTGTCAATAAAGGGATCGGAGTCCAAATGAAAAGAGGAAGCTAAATAGCAACCAAAACTACCGGCTTCAACTCAATTGGGGAAGCAGGGAACGGATGAGGACTATGAATATTGGATCCCTCGATCATTCATAATCCCCGAGGATTCTGACGCCACCAAATCGATAGTCGAGGAATTGGAGCAAGTCATACTGATCGGACATCTACCCGATTGAAAGGTATACCTGGGTACGGGGTTAACCCCAGATCTTAGGGAAAAACTTATTAAATTTCTTATTAATAATATGGATTATTTTGCTTGGTCTCACCTAGATATGACATGGATCCCGCCGGAAATCGCTACACATCGACTGAGCTTGGACCTGAAGTTCCGCCCGGTAAAACAAAAGAATATATCCCATTCATAGGTAAAACATGTATTCATCAAGGACGAGGTAACAAAACTTCTCAAAATAAGATCCATTCGGGGGGTTAAATATCCCGAATGGTTAGCAAACATAGTTGTAGTCCTTAAAAAGGGAAATAAACTTAGAATGTGCGTAGACTATAAAGATTTAAACAAGGCATGTCCTAAAGACTCTTTTCCTCTGCCGAATATCGATCACATGATTGATACCACGGCCGGCCACGAGATCCTTAGTTTTCTCGATGCCTACTCCGGGTACAATCAAATACAAATAAACCCGGAGTATCAACAAAAGACTTTGTTCAACACTAAGTACGACACCTATTGTTATAATGTAATGCTGTTTGGACTAAACAATGCTGGTACCACTTATCAACTCATAGTAAATCGAATGTTTAAAGAACAAATAGGTAAGTCAATGGAGGTTTATATTGATGAAATGCTAGTTAAGTCCTTGTGAGTAGAGGACCATTTGACACATTTGCAGGAGACCTTCGATATACTAAGGAAATACAACATGAAACTCAACCCGGAGAAATGTGCATTCGGGGTCGGCTTTGGTAAGTTCCTCAGCTTTATGGTATCAAATCGGGGTATCAAAATCAACCCCGATAAGATCAAGGAAATTTATGACATCACAGTTGTGGACAATGTTAAGGTTGTACAAAGAATAACAGGGTGCATAGTCGCCCTAGGCCGATTCATCTCGAGGTATTCTGATAGAAGTCACAGGTTCTTCTCTCTCCTCAAAAAGAAGAACTATTTTGCATGGACCCAGGAATGCCAACAAGCATTGGAAGAATTAAAGCGGTACCTCTTGAGCCCTCCAGTGCTTCATACTCCGAAAGTGGACGAGCAACACTACTTGTATTTAGAAGTCTCGGAAACCACGGTAAGTGGGGTCCTAGTTCGAGAAGAACATTACGCAATTTCCTATTTACTATGTTAGTCAAACTTGAGGTGAGGTCAAAACATGGCACCCAGACTTAGAATAATTAGCGCTTGCCCTAATAAGCGCCTCTAGGAAATTAAAACCATATTTTCAGTGCCACCCGAGCTGTGTGGTGACTACTTATCCCCTTCGTAATAGTTTACATAAGCCCGAACATTCGGGCCGATTGGGCAAATGGGCCATGGAGATCAGTGGGTACGATATTGAGTACCGACCCCCAACAACCATCAAGTCTCAAATCTTAGCGGACATCGTGGCCGGCGTTATGCCAGCCCTCGTACCCGAGGTCGAAAAAGAACTGTTATTAAAGTCGGGTACATCATCGAGGGTTTGGACCCTCTTCACAGACGGTGCTTCGAACGTGAAGGGGTCTGGGGTAGGCGTCGTTTTGAAGCCAGCTACGGGTAATACAATTAGACAAGCTATCAAAACATCCAAGTTAACTAACAATGAGGCCGAGTATGACGCCTTGATTGCAGGTCTCGAGCTAGCTAAAGGTTTAGGAGTAAAAGTCAACGAGGCCAAATGCGACTCCTTGCTTGTGGTAAACCAAGTCATCTGAACTTTCGACGTTCGAGAAGATCGAATATAGAGGTACTTGGGACAAATTACAGGTGACTCTACATCGGCTTAAAGAATGTACCTTAAAGCATGTGCCTTGAGAACAAAACAGTGAGGCCGATGTCCTTGAAAATTTGGGGTCATCAGTCGAAGACGGCGAGATTAGCTCGGGGACTCTCGTACAAATTTCAAGGTTAGTAATCGAAGAAGGCCACGCCGAAATCAACTCCACAAGTCTGACCTGGGATTCGAGGAACAAATATATCGAGTACCTAAAGAATGGGAAACTTCCATCGGATACAAAAGAATCGAGGACTCTACGTACAAAGGCCGCATGATTCACATTGGCCGAAGATGGAACACTGTATAGAAGGATGTTCGATGGACCATTGGCAATATGTTTGGGACCAGGAGATACCAAATACGTACTACAAGAAATCCATGAGGGCACCTATGGAAATCATTCCTATGCCGAATCATTAGTTCTCAAAGTCATCAGAGCAGGATACTATTAGGCCGATATGGAAAAAGATACAAAAGAGTTTGTTCAAAAGTACGATAAATTTCAAAGCTATGCGTCGATGATTCACGAACTCGGAGAGCAACTCCACTCAGTCTTATCCCCATGGCCATTCATGAAATGGGGAATAGATATCATCGGCCCTCTGCCATCGGCCCCAGGTAAAGCTAAATTTATTTTGTTTATGACTGACTATCTCTGTAAGTGGGTTGAAGCACATCATTTCGAGAACATTAGAGAGAAAGAAGTCATAAACTTCATCTGGACCACATTATATGCCAATTTGGGATGCCTTCCGAGATCGTATGTGACAATGGAAAGCAATTCGTCGGCAGCAAAGTGACAAAATTTCTCGAAGATCACAAAATAAAGAGGATCCTATTGACGCCATATCATCCTAGTTGGAACGGACAGGCCGAATAGACAAAAACAAACCATCATTCAAAATCTAAAGAAAGGATTGAATGACGCTAAGGGAAAATGGAGAGAAATATTGCCCGAATTCCTTTGGGCATATCGAACAACGTCAAAATCTAGTACGGGGGCAACACCGTTCTCTTTAGTATATGGCACCGAAGCTACGATCCTGATTAAATTCGGGGAACCTAGCGTTAGTTTTTGATATGCAACGGAAGAATCTAATCACGTAGCTATGAATACAAGACTCGAATTGCTAGATGAATAACGGGAAGCCGCCCTTGTTCTATTGGCCGCAAAGAAATAGCGGATATAAAGGTACTACAATCGAATAACCAATCTTCAACACTTTAAAATCGAGGACTTGGTTTTGAGAAAGGTCACCCTCAATACTCGAGACCCAAACGAAGGAAAACATGAACCGAACTAGGAGGGACCGCATCAGGTCCTCGATATCATCAAAAATGGATCCTACAAACTTGGCACGATGAATGGCAAATAATTACCAAACAATTGGAACATATCTCTCCTTAAACGATATTACTGCTAAGGTACGACCTTCTCCATTTTCATTTATATTTTATACTAACCATTTACAGGTGTTTAATCGAATACACCAAAGGATTCTTCAAACACAAAGTCCTTAGATATGAAAGCACGCGTTGCACTCTTTGTCCCTTAGACCGGGTTTTGTCCCAAATGGGTTTTTCCGACGAGGTTTTTAACGAGGGAACAATTGTTCGTGCTAACTTAGAGCAATTCAACAATATCCGAAGTTCCTTTACAATCAACCTCAAATACTGGGGGGGCATCACCCTCGGATGGTTACAAGGAAAATACTTTGTGTCGACATGGTCTCGATAGGTAAATTTTGTGAAGGACCAAACGGTCAAATGAACCGTGTCCATGTAGATTACTCGAGCCCTAATGGCAAAATATATACGCATGTATAATCTATTGAAAGAAGTATTTTTCCTTACCAGATGTTCCACGCCTTAGAGAAATTCATACTTTACAATTTCATACTTATGATCTATTATGGAAAATGGTTTAAGGGCCGATCACAACTGAAGTTCAAACAATTCACCCCACTCGGGGACTGACACTTCGAACGAGTTCGAATTATAGTAGGGAAACGAGCCTAAGGGGCAAATCCCAAACTAAAAGCTACGGCCAAATTAACACTGTTCGGAGACGTCCGAATTCCATTATAAAATAGGCCTTAAAATGCTTTCATAAATCGGTTAAAAAGGCTACGCTCGGCTGAATTATTAAGGGTCTCGATAATATCGACCCTCAAAAACCATAATGGGTACAAAGTCATTCGAACTCTCGAACAAATTCTTTATTTTATGCTATGGCATTAGAAAGAAAGGGTCTCGATAATATCAATCCTTGAAAACCCTAATGGGTATGGAACCATCTGAACTCTCGAACAAATCTCTTATTTCATGCTAAGGCACAACAGATTTTATATGATTAAATAGTAAAGGCCGAAAAAGGCGAGAAAGCCATTCTTTTTACTATGGTCGTATCGGCCTAATTCAAGTGCCTAAAGGGCCATTATTTTTTTGAGTTCGAGAAATCATCCTCATTCAACCAAAAGCTAAGGGTCACCCTACTCCGAGTTCAAGAAAGTATTCACTCGATTATAAAAACTACACTAGTCCGGCTTCGATCGCACTCGTGAACAAAATTTTCATAAGGCATAAATGAAACAAAACTTTCACAAGGCATAAAATGAAATAAATACAATTTAGAAAGGAAAATAGATCTTTATATATATGAGAATATTTACAAGGTCCAATCAGGATCATACATAAAAGACCAAAAGTGAAAAATCCTAAGGTTCCTAATCTTCTCTGGACGCAGCTTCTTTTCCATCGAGGTCCTACCCATTCTCGGACCCGCTCATGCTTCCATCATCATCATCATCATCATCATCGGATGAGGCCAACATTCCAACTTATGCTTGCGTTTGAGCGATCTCGGCTGCCTCTCTCACTTGAACATGAGCGGCTTCAACATCGTCCCGATAGACGACCACAATCACATATGCCTCGGCCTTTGCCTTTTCGACTTCAGATTTTGCCTTTGCAAGTTCGGAAGCCAACCTAGCATCGAGCTCCTCTATTTTCTTTGCCTGATATGATTTTTTCTCCTTCATACCTTGAAGTTGACTTTTAACCGATGACAATTGGGCTCGAGCAGTCTTTTTTTCTGTAGCAAAGCGGTCCATACCTTCTTTCCACCCCAAGGACTCTGCCTTTATCATGTTGACCTCCTC
>AWOL01S0180497.1:4643-50098 GCA_000715115.1 Nicotiana otophora
ACTTTAAAATCCAAGCTAGATTTAGAAATCCATGGAAAATCATGATATAAAGTCAAATCCAAGTATAAATTACTTACCTGGAAAGTAGTAGTGAACTTGCTCTCCAAAATCTCCACCTCTCGAAGTTTAGGGTTCAAAATATGAGAGAATGGGCAAAATCCCAAAATTATATTATTAAGTGCACTGCCCAGTACACTTCATGATCGCGGGACCCCCTTCGCGATCATGAAGGCCAAATTCTTGCCCAGTTTCTCCCCTTCTTCGCAAACACGAATAACTAATTGCGAAGCAAGCCTCACTTCGGGAATGCAAAGGCAATTCCATTTCTAGCCGCCACACTAGCGCGAATGCGCTTCTCCGTATGCGAATGCGATGCTTCTGCTCCCCTTTTCTCTACGAATGCAACACCTCCATCGTGAAGGCAAAGAGTAAATGTTCCCCTACTGCCTCTCCTTCTCCGTGATCACGAGACAAGCTCTGCGATCGAGAAGCACTGTTACGCACCAAAAAACCAGCAATCTAAAATCTAGAAGAAATAATCCAAAACTACCAGGAAATACACCCGAGCCCCCAAAACCCCGTCCAATCATTCCAAAAGTCCAAATACCTTATCCAAACTTGTACAAATACTCCAAAAACCATGACTAACATCGAAACCAAGAATCGATGACCAATTGAAGCTTAATGTACTATTCAAGCTTCCAACTTCCAAACTCATGCCAAACTATGTCTAACCAACTCGGAATGACCTCAATCTTTGCACACAAGTTCCAAATGATATAACAAACTTATTCCAACTCCCAAAACAGCATTCCGAACTCGATAGTCTCAAAGTCAACTCCTGGCCAAACATATGAACCTTCCAAACCTTCAAATATTAAACTTTCGCTAAATAGAGCCAAATCAACCTAGGAACATTCAAATCCAAATCTGGACATATGCCTAAGTCCAAATTCATCATATGAACCTATTAGAACTATCAAAATACGAATACGAAGTTGTCTACATAAAAGTCAAATCTCTGTGAACTTTCAACCCTTCTTGTAACCAAACTAACCATCCCCGCAAGTCATAAAATAACTAGCACATATATAAGAATCATCAAATAGGTAAAAGGGGCTCAAATATGCATAATCACATGCCAGATCACTACACTTTCTTCTCTTATTCTTGTCACAAATGGTGAGGACACGTGCTTCAGCCACAGCTGATCAGGTGCCAAAGCCCCTGGTCATAGCCATTACGAGGGATAGAGGCCAAGGTGGATGACGGGGCAGGGCAGATCTATAGCCCAACCCAGGGCACGTGCAACAACACCCACATCTACTCTCGCTCATGTTGGAGCAGCATTAGCGGAGCCTTAGATGGATCTAGAGGATGAGATTCCAATTCAGGTTGAGCCAGTAGGACCAGCACAGGTCCTAGAGGAGTACATTACTACTCCATTACTTTAGGATGCCTTGGTCCGTATGGTGGGAGCGCATGAGTTAGGCAGGCGTTCGTTCTATATCACCAGCCATTTCTCAAGCCATAGAAGGAATTCAAAATCCCGCCACTCGTACTCCGGAGCAAATGACTTAGGGATATTAGACTCCATGAGAGTTACCAGTTGGGCTAGTTCAGCCTAACATTGTCGAACAACCTAAGGTTAGTCCTTTTATGTCAGGTAATGAGCTGAAAAGGATGGATAGATTCTTGAAGTTGTCTGCTCCTCATTTTAGCTATATGTCTTCAGAGAATGCCCAGGACTTCCGCATAATTTGGGACTTATGGAGTCCAATGGAGTGGATTTCACCCTCTTTCAGATGCATGGTGTTGACGACCAATTTTGGCCCTCTCCTTTTTTAGTTTATTTATTCTGCTTCCATGGTGAATAATAAGTTAGTAAAATATATTTTTGATTTATTTTTATGATAATTCAATTACTTATTATATATTTTTCTAAAAATAATAATAATAGTAATAACATTTATTAATATTAGTACTTATTGTTATGATTGGTAAGATTGATTTTTAGGAATTATGTCACGACCCAGCCTAGGGCCGTGATGGATAACCGACACTATGTGCCGATCATCACTACAATTGTTGATAATCTACTAATAATGAATATAAACTAATAAACTCAACAAGCATAAGCATAGCTGATAAGAACTATACAACCTAGAAAGACGATAAGGCTAACAGAAGTTGACATATAAAAACATACTAACTGCACATGTGCATATCAACAGGCCTCTAGGAGTACTGAACTGGATAAGTACTGGATAAAACATAGGCCCACCATACCCAGAATAGCTGACTGTACACAAACCAAAAGATAAGTAACTCCTGAAGTAAGTGGAGTGACTCCAATAGTTAGTGGATGGCCTACAGATGTTGCTCAAGCGTTGATCTATCTCTACCAGTGTGGAATGAAACACACCGTCATAGAAGGGACGTGAGTATGATATGTACAAAGTATCTAGGGTGGAAATCATATGTAAAGCATACTACAGTAGGATTGTAAGTTGAAAATCTGAATATAAGCTGAAAGCTAAAGAAGAGTCTGAACTAGCAACTGATCTGGAACTGAACCAAACTTTAAGCTGAAACTGTGCTGAAATTGAACTACTATCTGAACTAGTACCTATATGGTATTATGGGCTACATTCCCCTAATAAGGTAATTATACATCTGAACCAACCTCATGTATAGTCATGCAATACAAATTATAGCTATACACTCATATATAACATGCCTAATTGGCGTTATGGGCTATATCCCCCAGCAGGTAAATATATAATCAATAGGCCCGATTGGTTTTATGGGATATCTCCCCCAGCATATAATCAATAAGCCTCACTAACGTTATGGGCTATACCCGCAGCATAATCAATATAAGCATGTATGAGGCATAACACATGTGGCAGCATCATATGGACTCAAGAGATCATAACGGAAACCATAAATGGAATCACAAACGTATTCTGACGCTCGTCATCCATAAGTTGGACGGATGAGCCTATACCTATTTAAGGAGAAACTGAGTATGTATATGAGATACTAAGTCTAATTAACTCATTAGCATCCC
The DNA here is from genome assembly GCA_000715115.1 of Nicotiana otophora. NCBI lineage: Eukaryota > Viridiplantae > Streptophyta > Magnoliopsida > Solanales > Solanaceae > Nicotiana > Nicotiana otophora. Next base: position 7,717 of record AWOL01S0180497.1, read on the forward strand.
TCTAGAATTAATTTAGAACCAAGGAACTAAGAATTTGTCCAACTCTTCAAATTTCCCAAATTTCAGCAAAGTTTCCCCTAAAACTGGATGATATCCAAAAACAACAACAAGCACCACAATATACACGGGTTACACGGGTCAGTACAGGCACCACAGTCGCATATACATCGCTTTACATACATAAAATTAGACAAATAAAGTCAAATACTAAGGGTTATTTCCTCGCACAAGATATGTAAGATACTGACCTCACCCGGGAAGTCCAAAGCTCCAAAAATCGCATTTCCTTGAGAAATCGCCTCTAACTGGCTTGTATCTAGCAAACCATCAATCAAGGAAGTCATCCAATGCCACGTGAAGTAATTTCAATCAATGAAACCTCGATCTTTGAAGAATTCTCCAAAAGTCAACAAAAATACTCAACCCCGGGACTGCTTGCCCGAAACCCGGAACCAATACCAATATCCGTTGACCCCTAACCTATCGAGTCCAAATATATGATTATATTCCAATATCGAGTCCAAATACTCAAATCCTCAAAATATACTCTCTTGAAGTGTAGACAAATCGCCAATTTTCATCTTAAAATTCCATGTTTTGGCTATTAATAATTCATGTAGATTTATGAAATATAATCACAAATAGGTAGAAATCACTTATCCCAAAGTCTTGTGTAAAAATTTCCATGAGACGTCACCCCTTCTCCAACCCTAAGGGTCAAAATATGAGAAATAATCTCAAAATACCGAAATACATAACTTATAAAGTCTTACCAGCTGTACTCTTCGTGATTGCAAAAGGTCCCCCGCGATCATGAAGCACAAACGTGGCCAGCCTCACTGACCCTACCTCTCGAATGCGAAGCTGCAAGCGCGAGTGCGATGACCAAAATGTCCAAATCAGTGTGAACACGATCCTCCTTACGAGAATGCGAAAGCCAAAGCCCCACCTCCCTGCACACCTTTGCGAACGCGGGCACCTCATGCGAATACGATGCACCATCCTACCCAACACTGTGCGAACGTGCTCAACCAGTCACGAAGGCAAGGAATTTTTTTTAAAACCAAAATTACTCTATGCGATCGCGAAGGACCTTCTGCAATCACGAAGCTCATCAGAACACCAGAAAATCAGCAACGCAAAACTAATTCGAAATAGTCTGAAACCACACCGAATCAGACTCGAGGCCCATTGGGACCCCTTCTAGTCCAACAAGTTCAAATACATTGAGCAAACTTATCCAAAGACGTAAAACACTACACTTAACATCAAAACAAATAATCGTAGATCAACATCATTCTCTTAACTTTCAAACCTTCAAACTTCGTCGTATGCATACAAATTACACATAGACATTTTGGATCACAACCAAACTTGGAACACAAGTTCCAATTAATTAAACGGACCTATAAAAGGTCTCGAAACAACAATATGATCTCGATAGCACCAAAAGCAACTCTGGTCAAATTTGTGAACTCTCCAATTCTTTAAATTACCAATCTTCGACAAATAGTGTCAAAATTTTCTAGGAACCTCCAAATACAAATCCAAACATATGTTCAAGTACAAGATCACCATACGGACCTATTGAATTCATTAAATTCAGATCCAGAGGTTGTTTACTCAAAGTCAGACCTTGGTCAACTCTTCCAACTTAAAGCTTCCATATTCAGAATCACTCTATCAAATCAATCCCGTACTTCCCGAAAATCAAAACCAACCATACACTAAAGTCATAATACATCATGTGAGGCTACTCAAAATATCAAACCACCGAACAGAATGCTAATGCTCAAAACGACCTATCGGGTCGTTACATTCTCCCCCACTTAAACAAATGCTCGTTCTGAACGTGCCAAGAGTCATTCCAAAGCCATCAAACCATTGTATAAGCTTTCCATACACATATCCACAGGTGATCTCATGCCACCTCAATCCATATAATTCTATTAACATAATCCAACTGAAGATCCTTCCTTCGACCTTAGTCCACAAGCCTTAGAACTAAATTCCAACATTCAGAATTCCCTATAAGATCTAATCCTTGTAATATATACAATACCAGTTCCACAAGTCATAGCAAGCCATAATTGTACTCCCAAGATATAATCACATAATGTACTACATAACTAGTATACTCATAGCAATACCTTCCGATCACATTAGTTGCCCATTACCGGAAACAGACCTCATATCAAGAAAAACCTTGTGTCCAACCTCCAAAACACTGCAATGATAAAAGACACATGTAGGAATTCATATCCACCCATCAAATCAACAATTCGTGGAGCTCTCTTGTCGACAAGGACCATTGCCAAATTCTAGCTGACTAATGATATTCTTATTCAAACGTACCATATTCAAATCTGATTACACCAATTCCAGTCCCTATAACCTCATCTCACCCAGTACAAGCTGCTCGATTGACAGGCCAAACTAAATGCCACCTAGAGCTACATATGATGCAATCCATGCACCCACCAAGCAACAACTCGAATATAACGAAATTGGGAGGAGAACCAAATAAGAGAACCGTCAAAAAAGTTAGAGAAAGACAACCACAAAAGCACAGTCCTATGATTCCACCCCTCAAGGAAGAAGCAAAACACATAAAATAAGCACAAAGAATCATATCCCAACATAGCTTCATTGCGCCACGTAACCCGATCCAAATATACCGGTCTATATGGGATACTATTGAGCCATAATGCTCACAATTAACAAACACATGTGTATCAAGAACAAACATGCGAAGTGCATGACAATAACCATAGAGAAATGTATAGCACGATATACCACAGACAGGAAAATCATGACTAAGGTGCAATAAGCAACTCAATATTCCAAGAGCCATCTCGCTCCAAATCTCACCACCAATCTTAAATAGAACCACATCATGCGTGTGAATAGTCAAGTAGTCTCGCAACCCATCGTAGCATAAGAGGAAAAACACATGAACATATCAGGGCATGATAACATCTATTCCACCATATGATACACCCACAGTAAATGCTGCATAAGAGTAAGCAAGACCGATCCAACAGAGAATACACATTCTTGTTAGGCCTACCAATAAGCCCCTAGAACAATTTCAATCATTCCTAAAACATGCAAATAACCTTCCAAAATTCCACAGTAACCTATCCATAACAAATATCATCAGTTGTCTAACTCTTAACATACCTTTAGAGTCCGCAACCAAGATATATCTACCTCTAAGAACTTCCAATCTCTAAAGCTTGAGAATATAGGAACCTCCATTTCTGACCTCTAACTCTCCCACTCAAATGACTGACACATCACTCATACACAACCACCTCATGAGAAATACTCCCATAAATCTTCCACACCATATAGCAAATACCTAAACATCGCCAGTCAACAAACAGGCGATTACCATAATACTAGTCAAGCATCCGTAAATCAATACACTATATGCCTTCCACAACACACATACCCTTCTCAGGCGATACAAGATAGTGTTAGCATCGTCTAAACATCTAAAATCTCCCATGATGTCTAGAACCCATAACCTTCTTTTCAAAACTAAACTGTGACCTTCTCCATTCAATCCATATGCATCACACAGCTCTTTGATCTAGCATGCTACATACGAAAATACGATAATCTCATCATCAACTCTGAATTATGAGTAGGATAAATACTCCATAAACCAAAAACCTTTCACTTAACTCTATCCACGAGGAAATAATAACACACAACAACCTTCTTACATATGGAAGACATTAGTCTCATGTCGTGGTCGAAACTATAGTAAACTCTTCGAAACCCGTATGCACATAACTAAGCCAATAGAACTGGATCCTTCTAAATCATCCAAGTCACACCGACTACCAAACCCAAAAGCATTTCCACAAAACACCTGTAAAGCTCAATCATACCGAAGGGACCGACCATTCTATTACTATGTTCATCCAATCCACTACCAAGCTGACCCACTTCCCCAAGTACCTCTTGACTTGCCTTCAAGCTAACACTACTCTTTCCCAATACTCTATAATTCTCGATCAAAAGTCATACCAAGTGATCCCAACATGAAACCATGTCATCCTAAGACCCATAAGTCACTTTATCCCCCATCATGCACCTAATAGTGCCATAAACTGAAATGCTAGCTTTGAAGAGACCTTCTATGAATCTGAAGTTGTTTCTTTCATCTCTCTAATACTGTAATGTAGAATCAATAATGATATAAGAAGTATCAGAAGTCTGGGTACCATCCAATGTAAATCTCAAGTCTTAACTACATAACCCACTATGCTCTAATCTTCGATGCATAGACAATACGCGCCGAACAACTTGTGCTCCATCCGCACATGAATACACGAAAAGAAGCAACCAAGCTATCCTTTTCCTTGAACGCTACATCCACAATGAATATCAAAACTGAATCACCCAATGATCTCCATATGCCCATAAATTATAGTACATCATGCATCCAGAGATTTTCTTGCTCGATCCATCTTGGAAGTCATTCTCTTCATACCATAACTAACCTGCAAGAACAGTCTAGTCCGGGAACGGTAACAACACATACCTATATGACTTAACCATCGATGGTAGACTCCTCCACTTAGCTGAAATCCACAAAATAAATCATCTAATAACCCACAATACTCTTCCTCCTTTACTACCATGGTCTCACACGGTTATTCAGCCAAATTCCTGATAAGCTCATGTAGTACCAATCAAAATACACTCCAATTCATCTACCAAATGCATACTCATCCTCGTGACACTCGTGCAAACTTCCTCAAGTGATTTGAACTCTAATCATAACACATACATCTCAATGGATAGATGGAAAACATCTTCATAGAAACCTCACAAGAATCAAACAACCTCACTCCCTATCGCATGATATAACCCACCTTCTTTGCCTCAAACCGATAACTCTCTATGACCCTACCATGGTTACAACCACTATGCAATCAATTAATCCTCCTGAGTATATACTAGTCAATAAGAACAAGAATCCACTTTATCCCACAAATGAATAACTGAAAGATCCTTCAAACATCCTCATCTAAAGCTATACAACACATCAAGACAAAAATCAAGCATCCCCCCTTTGCATCCCAATCAAATCATTATCATGATATTTCATGAGTGGTGATTTTACCGCTTAGTTTAGTCTTTTTTCTTTAGTGTTTGTATCCGTTAATTATAAGATGAGGTAATTTATGGTGTGCATTGCTAGATTTTCAGGTGAACATAGTCATTAAGAGAGTTAAGATCAAATGAAGTGGAATTGAGCAAAAATAGTTGAAGAAGTGAAAAAATTGGTTCCAGTCAGTTTCGCACCTGCGGAAAAATTTCCGCTTCTGCAGACTCGCATCTATGAAAAGCTATCTACATCTACGGAATGGGAGCAGTTACACTGATATCGCATTTATGAGTGATTTCCCGCATCTGCGGAGGCGCTTATGCACAATAGGTCTGCACCTGCCTGTGCACTTCTGCGCTTCAGAGAATCCGCTTCTGCGGAGTAGACAATTTCCATAAGACTCACATTTGTGAGAGAGTTTCGGCATCTGCAAAACTGTACCTGCGATGATCCTTCCAAAGGCGCGGTCAACATACTTCAAACCTGGGTTGATTTTCCATTTTACAATTTCTTGATCTCAAACCCACAAATACACGACCTAGCTCATTTGGAAAATATCTTTGGCATATCTTTGGTCTTTTTGACTAAGAAAACACTAGCTTGGATCTAGGGTTCTTGAACACACATTTGAGAGTTGAAGATTAGAAGACTTTGGATGAGATTGTCTTACCCTTTTTACTCATTTTTTCATTTTCTTGGTTTGTATTGAATATCTAAGTGCATTGTATTAATTCCAATACTAAAATATTGTTTATGGGAACATTCATTATTAAAGTTTGGATCAAATCTCTTGTTGTGCTTATGTATTAAATAATTTTTTATTAATATTGAAGTGAGTTAATTATTTCTAATATATTCAAAGGGATTAGCTAACCCTAGGACTCGCCCATTAACTTTAAATTATTCTTGCAAAAGATAATTAGTGGTTTGGAATGATTTATTATGTAACGACCCGGCTGGTCATTTTGAGTATTGTAGCCCCGTTCCCCTATTTGTTACTTATTTTATGTTCATTTGTTGTTATGTGACTTGCCGAGGTGGTTGGTTTGGTTCTGGGGATATTTCGAAATGAATTATGACAAGTTGGAAGCCTAAGTAAAAAGGGTTGACTGGATATTGACTTATATGTAAAAGATTCCAGAATTGAGTTTTGATGGTTCCAATAGCATCGTATGGTGATTTTGGACTTAGGAGTGTGTCCGGATATGGATTTGGAAGTCCGTAGGTGGTTTTTGGCTTGAATTGGCAAAAGTTAGAAAGTTGAAGGTTTGGAGAGTTGAGAAGTTTGGCCGAGAGTTGACTTTATTGATACTGGACTCAGATTTTGGTTTTGAAAGTTAGAATAGGTCTTTTGTATCATTTATGACTTGTGTGCAAAATTTGAGGCTAATCGGAGTTGGTTTGATAGGTTTCGGCATCGATTGTAGAAGTTGGAAATCCATTAGTTTTAATAAGCTTGAATTGGGGTGCGATTCGTGTTTTTTATGTTATTTGATGCAATTTGAAGCCTCAACTAAGTTTGTATGATGTATTAGGATGGGTTGGTAGGTGTGGATGGGGTCCTGGGGGCCTCGATTATGATTCAGATTGAAATCAGATTCAGTTTTGGACTTGTGGAATTGTTGGTGTGTTCAGTTCTGGTGCGTTCGCACTTGCGGTGGGAGTGGCCATAGATGCGGTACCGTATGCGCAGCGCTCTGGTCATTGACGCGGTCTGGAGGGAAGGTGGTGAGGTTCATATAAGCGAATGATTTTCCACAGAAGCGAAAGCACTTCTGCGATAAGGAGTCCGCAGGTGCGGAGCATGGCAACTTGGCCTGGATTCCCAGATACGGGATAGGGGCCGCAAAAGTAGTCTTGCAGGTGCATGATTTTGGCCGCAGATGCGGCTCGTTTGTAGTCTAGTGTTTTTCGTAGATGCAGACGTGGGACTGCAGAAGATGAGATCATGACCGCAGGTCCGGTTTTGTCGGCAGAATAGATATAAACAAGGGTTATAGTATTTTCTTCATTATTGGCATTTCGGAGCTCGGATCGATGCGATGTTTTGGGGGGTTTTCACCTAGATTGAAGAGGTAAGTGATTTTTGATCACTTTTGTCCATGTATATTGAATATCCATTGATTATTTCACCTATTTATCATGAATCTAAGTTATAATTTTGGGATTTTTGACTCATGTATTGGAGAGTAAGATTTGAGGGTTTGAGGGTCAATTTGTGACCGAAATTGGATGATTTTGGTGTGGTTGACTCATTATTAAATGAGTGTTCGGATTTTATAAATTTTGTCGGGTTTCGAGGTGTGGGCCCAGGGTTGACTTTTTGAATTTGGTTAAAGAACTTAGCTTTATCGTATAGGATCGATTCCTATAGCCTGTATTGATTATATTAAGTTGTTTGTGACTATATTTAAGTCGTTCGAAGGTCGATTCGCGAGGCAAGGGCTTGTTGGAGTTGTGATTTGCACGGTTTGAGGTAATTAACACTTCAAAACTTGGTGCTGAGGGTAGGAATCTCTAAAATACGTGTTATGTGGTTGGTGTTGAGGTGACACACATGCTCGGTGATGGCCGTGTGGGCGTGCACCGTGGTAATTGTGACTCGGTTGATTCTGTGGTGCTGTGTAGTTATCAAATCTTGTTGCTATACATGTAATCACTGCGTGTTAGAGTAATTTAGCTCCGATCCATATTAGAAATCATGTTTAGGCTATATGCTTATTCTGTTGGGACCCACTGAAGTAATTTGTGATGTTGAGTTTTTTGCTTAACTTGCAATTATTTACTAGGTCACATTCATCATTTACATATCATATGTCAATCTCTGTTATCATTTATTGTTACATCATGTTATCATTGTTTGGGCTGATTGGCATGAGATCTATGAGCCCGAGAGACTGGGAGATTGATGACAGAGTTGGGGCCTGAGGGCCGACTTATGAGTGATATTTATAGGATTGGGTTGCGCGCCAAATTAGGCTTTATTAGCACATTTATGGGATCAAGTTACATGCTGCAGAATGCCGTGTTGGCTTATATTAGCACTTGGGCAGGATCCTCCCATCCGGAATCCGACATACCAGAAGTGAGCGCAGGTACCGAGAGTGCTGAGTGATTGAGTATGCCAAGTGATTGAGAGTGCTGAGTTATTGAGTGTGCTGGGCGATTGAGTGTGCTGAGTGATTGAGTGTGCTCAGTGAGATTGAGTACTCCAAGAGTGAGTATATGAGTTTATCACTGTGATGCACTATATGTGACATGCATATTTGACATGTAGACATAAAGATGTACAATTCCTCATAATAGCTATACTTGGCATATTTTATCTGTATTGAGCTTAAATTGTTGAACTTGAAAGCATGTCTACATTTCTGTACTGTGTACGAACTGATTATGAAATTTCTCTGAGTTATTACTGTCATTTCCCTGTTATATATGTACTATCATTATCTGGATTCAGACTGTACCTTTCTGAGCTCGTCCCTGCTATCAACCTAAGGTTAGTTATGTTACTTATTGAGTACATTGGGTCGATTGTACTCATACCATACTCTGTACTTCGTGTGCAGACCCAAGTACATGTGGACCTGGCGGTTGCTAGTTTTGGTGCGGTATTTGCTTGAAGACTATTGAGGTAGCTGATATGATGCCCACAGACATCGACTCTCCTTCCTTTTAGTTTTATTCTGTACTGTTCTATTTTTTAGACAATTGTATTAGAAATTTAGACTGCGTCGACACTTAGTAGCTCATGTACTCGGTGACACCCGAAGTTTTGTTAATTTTGTAGTTGAGTCGCAGTTGTCTATATCGGTTATTTATGAGATTTACACTATTAAACTTATTACATCAGTTTTCTATTTTAAAATGCATAGTTATTTTTTGATTGTCGGCTTGCCTAGTAATGTGATAGGTGCCATCATGACATATTGAGATTTGGGTCGTGACAAGTTGGTTTCAAAGCACTAGGTTACTTTGGTTTCATGAGTTATGAGTAGGTTTAGTACAGTCTTGGGGATCGGTATGGAGATGTCTCTACTTATCTTCGAGAGGCTACCGAACCTTAGGAAACTTCACTTTTTTGTATTTTTGTTGCGCGGATTTGTTGATTCCCGAAACTAAACTTCTGTTATTCTATTCTCTCACAGATAGTGAGGACATGCGCGACCGGATCGGGTAGACAATAACCAGTACCACCAGGAGGGCCGCGAGAGGCTGGGGCCTCGGTAGGGGGCGAGGTGCAGCTCGTACAATAGCTAGATCAACACCTGTGGAGCCACTAGTTGCTCCAGCTTAGGTGCAGATACCAAATGCCGTGTCAGTCGACATTAAATCTAGTACTATCAACAATCTCATCCCAATTAAGAGGAATAATCAAAATCACATCAATATTACAATCTCATCCCAAATAAGGGGAATAGTCACAATCCACTCCTACACCGGCACGTGTAGTTTCGAGTGTGGGCCTTATGACCCACCCTTCCTTGATTTTCTACTGATACTTCCAAAAATATTTTATTTTGCACACAAGGGAATCAAAAGTACAAACATATGTTATATTCACCCCATTATCTTTCACACTATAAATACCTTCATTAGTACATTCAACCATTCACAACATCGTTATTTCCTTGGCTCTATTGGCCCTATTTATGATTCTTCATTCATGGCATGTTGGCCGTATTTCATATTCCACATTTTTATTTCTTTACTTTAATGGATAATCATCATAAATATCAGCAAATATAATATTCCGAAAATCACAACTTTAGGTTTATTAGCAATGAAGATTTTAAACACAATGGATTTCTTTCCAAGAAATGGAGTAAAATGATTGGCAATCGAAGCACAAGTTAAAATCATGAACGTGTAATGCATCATTTTTTCTCAAAATACTTTTTCCCAAAAAGGGCAATACACAATTTCAATCCATGAAGACATAAGAGCTCAAACAACCACATTTGGGCATGACTTGGGTACATAAGCTTTTAGAAAAATCTATTTTCGAAGTCAGTTTGGAACAGTTGAATCAAGGCCTATTTCATAACCTTTTCCACATCATTTCATGTCCTCGGCACCATTGACCACAAGTATAACTTTCATTCTTGGCACGTTGACCATACTTTATATCTCCAACCCACTTCTTTCACTTTCAAGCATCCTTATAGATTACCAACAACAAGGCAATTCTATTCAAGACTTTAAATACACATTTGAGCAACTAACCAAATTAAGGGTCTTAGGCACATATGATTTCTTACACAATATGACATGCTAATTTTCATTAGAATCATGTTTCCAAATCATAACATATTAACACACAACCCATGTTTAATTGCCTTCTCAAATAGTAACTGAACATACAAGAACGTTTGGAATACAAATTGAACGCATATATCTTTTGACACAAGGATTGTTTGGAATAATCAATTTATAATGAGCAACACGAGACTTATAAGGCTATTGTGGGGTTGAATTCTAAAACAGGAGTATAGCCAACATACATTATTTGAGCTTTCCTTAAGTTACTACAATGTCCCAACACTTCTAGCAATAAAAATCTATAGGAAGATAGCAAAAATCGGATAATAATAAGGATTCACATGGTGTAACTCTCTTAGTATGCGAAATAGACTACAAAGCTCTACAATGGTAATCCCTTCCCCTCTCAACCAATTTCGACAAGAACTACCCAAAATGGTTCATTAACCCCACGTACTACAACCCATTATCACATACATGGCCTATTTCCAACCCCACAATATACTTAAACTCATAACCTCTTGCATGAAAGCTTAGGAGTAGGACTTACCCGGATAGATGATAATCTAGTGATTAACTCCCTTGATTCTTGAAGATTGGTGCAAGGATGGGTGATTAGAAGGCTAGGTTTCCTCCTTCTCTCTCTAAAATGCTCTTACCTCTCTCTAAAATCATCAGACAATCGCCCCAAAATAAGCCCCAAAGGCTATTTATAAAATGAGGTCAGGTTATAAAATAAGAAAAATGGACCCTATGAACTCAGGTTTGCGATCGCAGAATGGACCGCATAACTGATATGCGGTCTGCAAAATGGACTGCAAAAGTGAAGCCCAAAAACTGGAATGGTCTGGATAGGTATGCGGTCTGCAAACCACCTATGCGGCCTCGGAGTGGACTGCAGAATAACCCAAAAATTCTTCGTGCCAAATTTGCGATGGAAAATGCAGACTGCGAAATGGATATGCGATCGTAGAATGGACCGCAAAATGACCTTCAAAATTCAACAAACTCCCATCTTAACTCCGCAATGATTATGCGGCCCGCAAAATGCTTCTGCGGTCGCAAAATAGATCGCAGAATTGCCTTCTTCTGCAAAAAATTCCATCAACTCCTTAGTGTATTCGTCAACACAAAAAGTCCAGCTCGCCGCAAAGATTAACTACAACATCAGTACACATTACCCAACCTCGACACCATAAAACTAGAATTCCTTTGCTAAATGTTATGGGGCCTTACAACTGATTACTCTCTTGTTGTTTTTGTGAGAGCACACAATTTCACAATGGATATGTAACATTAGTAGACTTCTCTATGAGGTTGAGTGTTCAAACCTTGAGTGTATTGTGACGTTGAGTTGGTTTCTAAGGCTAGGATTGTTATGATCATGTTGTTTATGTTTTGAATATTTTAAAGTTTGGCACAAGTTATGGGAAGTGTGTATTGGATGCATATGCTAGAGCTTAATTGTTGTTATCAACCATGGTCATAGATATAGTGTGCTTTTAATGTGTGACTTACTCAGGTGCTTCAAAATAAAGTTATTAGTTGGTTGACTCGAGGGCTAGCAACGCTTAAGTGTGGGGTGGTGATGTTTGACTATAATTCTATATTTTATGACATTACTTGCTTCACATTTTGAGGTTTAATGAAGATTTGTGTAATGCTTGAGCTTAATTGAGTTGATTTTATGTGTATAAACATTTGAATATGAAGTAGAGATAAAGTTTGTCACGAACCAAAATCCTACCAAGTCATGATGGCACCTAACCCAACCGGCTAGGTAATCCAAACATTATATGTTATTAGTAAACTGAGAAACCAGCAATATATTTAATAAACACTGCAACAAAATTCAATACAACTATCCCAAGGACTAGTAGTACAAGTCATAAGCCACTATGATTTAGATTTACAAAGCTGGTAAAAGGAATAAATAGAACATATGTTTGAAAGTTACATAAATAGAAATGAAATCCTAAGCTACCATGAACAAAATGGTAACATGAATCTGACAGGATGGTACTTCTCCAATACTATGCTCGTCTTCACAGCTACTCAGCTCTAGAATCTGCACGTAAGGTACAGAAGTGTAGTATGAGTACAACTGATTCTATATACTCAGTAAGTATCTTGACTAGCCTCAGAGAAATAGTGACGGGTTTTTAAGTCCAAAGATACCCACTTGTAGAATTTGTGCAACTCAATAACATGTATAACATAGAGAAAATATTCCAGATAGACAATTACGGAATAAAGAATAGCACCAGTAAAGGTTCCGAACATGATCCGATTCCGTATCAATTACAAAATAACACGTCCAAAGAACCTTTCAAGAATTAAATGTATAAATGCATAATGACAACTTGTTTTGCATCAATTCGTTATGCTACCAATAACTCGACAAAATATGAGATGTCAACTCAATACATCTAATCCTATCCTGGAAACCAAATCATCAAATAACCACATAGGCATTGATTAACATATTAAGTGAAATGTAAAAACATGTAAAATGCACGATAACTCATCAAGAATTCATAACAACACACAGTTTAAAAAACAAGTCATCAAATAGAAATACAAACATATGGAACCTCGTGTCCACAAATAATTACAATAGTCACACATATCACTCCGCCTTGACAAAATCACAATACCCACCCGTATCGCTCCTCGCTGACAAAAAATAATATCCCGCCTTGTCACTACCTCCTGACAAAATAACAGTATCTCGCATTGTCACTCTTGTTTAACAATATCCCGCCTTGTCGCTCCCGCTAGAGAAATTAACAATATCCCCCCTTGTCGCTCTTGTTTAACAATATCCCCCTTGTCGCTCCCTCCTGATAAAATAACAATATCTCGTATTATTTCTCTGATTTAATAATATTCCCATCACAACAACAACAACAACATCAATCACAATCGCATGACAAATACCTTGTGCCAACACCTAACAATCCGCCCAACATGTTCACATGTGCCACGATCACAACAATTCAAAATAACAAATCATCATCAAGAAGCATACCCTCATAACTCATCAATAATGTTCATAATGACATAATCAACAAAAGTGTGGATGGGGTTCAACTGCTCAACATATAAAACATGACTACGACAAAATTAGATACAGCAACCAAGTTCAAGTAGTCATACCAAGGATCAGATGTGTGTCATAGAGTGCACATGTCCCAATCATGGAATAACACAAGAACAAGTACTAATGTGTGCTTATAACATATGTGTATCTATCTCCGAGGCAAGCTTAGCATAAATCTCAAAATTTGCTCATCATGTTCAACATAAGTTACCAATAGCCTCAACATTCCTCTAGCATGGTTTATTGTACTCACTTAGTAAATTGATTGAATAATACATAGAATCAAATAAAACATACAACCATACAAGGCATAGAGTATGCTAGAATCTACCCCGAGCATGAATACCCATGGAATATGTATATACCCTTGTCACCTCTTATATACATCACCCTCTCATGTAGCAAAAAATATCAGTTAGTAGGAACAACTCCCTCAACCATCACTAGCCAGACACTTACCTCAAACAAGGCAAGTCAATACTTTAACAACGCTTCCCCCACGAATCGACCTCCAAACAATCAAATCCCATAAACTCATATTTGATAAGCCCAATATATTCCTTGCGATATTACANTCATACCAAGGATCAGATGTGTGTCATAGAGTGCACATGTCCCAATCATGGAATAACACAAGAACAAGTACTAATGTGTGCTTATAACATATGTGTATCTATCTCCGAGGCAAGCTTAGCATAAATCTCAAAATTTGCTCATCATGTTCAACATAAGTTACCAATAGCCTCAACATTCCTCTAGCATGGTTTATTGTACTCACTTAGTAAATTGATTGAATAATACATAGAATCAAATAAAACATACAACCATACAAGGCATAGAGTATGCTAGAATCTACCCCGAGCATGAATACCCATGGAATATGTATATACCCTTGTCACCTCTTATATACATCACCCTCTCATGTAGCAAAAAATATCAGTTAGTAGGAACAACTCCCTCAACCATCACTAGCCAGACACTTACCTCAAACAAGGCAAGTCAATACTTTAACAACGCTTCCCCCACGAATCGACCTCCAAACAATCAAATCCCATAAACTCATATTTGATAAGCCCAATATATTCCTTGCCATATTACATCCAATGTAGCCTTAAAATGAGGAAGATATAATATTTTGATGTTTTAAAGGAAATCTGAAAATTTCAGGGACATAACTAGTATTTTTGAAACTGTTGCACCAGAAAAATCAGCAATAGAAAATTTTCATTTTAGAACCCAAAAAACATTCGTAACATCCCTGACATAAACCATATATGTATTTCAATTATAGAATATGGTACAACCCTGCTCGTGCACTCAAAACACCAAAAAGAGGTCGTCTTGACCCGATATTAACCATGGTCAAACTCCAGATCCTTGACTTAACTAATCTCACAATCAATGATCCAAAACACATCCGAGCCTCTCGGCACCCCATAAAATTATACCAACAAGTACAAATAAATTATAAAAACTTATCCAAAGACTCAAAACACCCTCGGGAATATCACAACAAAGAAACGAGGCCTCAACCCGAATATAATTTCTCTTAAATTATTAAATCTTCATTCTTTCTAAAGAGTGTCTGAATAAAACTTACACACTTCGGATTACTTCCAAACATTGCACACAAATTTAGTTCAACTACTTAGACCCATCCAAAATCTCGGAACACCAATTGGAGTCCAATAACATTAAAGTCAACTCTTTGTTAAGCTTATGAACTCTTAAGTTCTTCAAATTGCCATATTTCGACAAATAGTGTCAAATTCTTCTAGGAACCTCCAAAACCAAATTGGAACATACGTACAATTACAAAATCATCATACAAACCTATTGGAATAATTAAAACCCGATTCTGTGTCCGTTTATCCAAAAGTCAAACCTTGATCAACTCTTCAATCTTAAAGTTTCCAAATCGAGTTATTCTTCCAAATCAATCCTGAACCGCTCGAAAACAAAAATTGACGATACACGCAATTCATAATACATATTAAGAAACTACTCAAAGTCTCAAACAATCGAATAGAATTTTAAAGCTCAACACAATCGGTCGGGTCGTTACATTCTCCCCCACTTAAACATACGTTCGTCCTCGAACGTGCCAAGAATTATTCCAACATTATCCAATCACTAGATAAACGCATTACGCGTACCCATGGGTGATCCCACATTACTATAATACATATAAGTCCATTAGTCGATCCTGACTGAAGCTTCTTTCTTCAACCTTAGCCCATAAATTTAGAACCCAAACTCCAGCTCGTACTCCAGAGCAGCCTGTTGTAGTAGCTAGATCTGAGACCGTGCGTGCCATGTTTGTGGATGAGCAAAAGAAGTTAGAGAGGTTTTACAGGTTGTTTCATCCACCCTTTGAGGGCAGTGCTTCTGAGGACGCCTAGGACATTCTAGATGGGTGCCATCAGATGCTACGCAATTTGGGATTGGTAGAGTCCAACAGAGTGGACTTCACTACTTTCCAGTTTAAGGGGTTAGCTAGGAGATAGTGGCAAAAATATAGGTTGGGTAGGCTAGCTCGTTCAACTTCTCTTACTTGGGCTTAGTTTATACATATATTCCTTGAGAGGTACATCCTACTCACCACAAGGGATCAGTTGAGAGGCCAGTTCGAGCACCCTCATTAGGGTCATATGACCCTGACCAAGCATAAGGCGATATTCACGGAGTTGTCTTGTAATACAGCTTTCTTGATCCCAACCGAGGTAGAGAAGTTGAGGAGTTTTATTGAGGGTATGACTTATAGCATTAGGGTTACTATGGCTCGGGAGTCAGAGAGGGGCTACCTTTTAGGAGGAGGCAAATATAGCTCGAAGGATCGAGCTTGTTCACATATAGGGTAAATAGGTTATGATGAGGGACAAGAGGCCTCGTCGTTCTCATGGTTTTAGTGGCACCTCATCTGGAGGCAGAAGGAAGATAAGTAAGGACCCTCCTACCAGGCTAGTTCAGTATATGCAGTTCCATTATCCTTCAGTGCTCTTCCAACCATCTCATACTGTACTCCGTCGATACAGGGTTCCTCAAATGGATAATAGGTTCCTCAGGGTCAGTATCAGTCTAAGCCTCCTTATGCAGTTCGAAGTTGCTATAAGTATGGAGTGCATAGGAATGTGAGGGAGTATTTCCCTGGACTTATCAGATGCACATCTCATCAGGGTTCTCAATCCGTAGTTCCGGCATTAGTTGCATCACCCTTTACTCAGACAACTAGAGGAGGAGGTCACACAATGAGAGGATGCCGTAGCGGGGGAGGTGAGACTGGTGCTAGTAAGGTCAGTGGCAGTAAGCCGCATTGCTAGGCTTTTATAGGGAGACCTGAGGGGATGGCCTCCGATGCTATGATCACAAGTATGGTTTCGGTACGTCATAAAGATGCTTCCCTATTGTTTGATCCAGGATATACTTATATTTATATGTCATCATACTTTGATCCTTATCTGGATATGCCTCGTGGTTCTCTTGATACTCATGCGCATATGTCTACACCAGTTGGCGATTCTATTATGGTGGATCATGTGTATCGGTCTTGTGCGGTCACTATTGGTTGTTATAAGACCAGTGTTGATCTCATATTACTTAGTATGGTATACTTTTATGTCATTTTAGGTATGGATTAGTTATATTCGTACCATGCTATCCTTGATTGTCAGGCTAAGACACTGACAGATATGCCGGAGTTGCTGAGGCTGGAGTGGAGAGGTTCTCTAAGTCACACTCCTAATAGGGTGATTTTATTTCTAAAGGCTCAATGGATGGTTTAGAAGTGATGTTTGGCATATTTAACTTTTTTTCCAGATGTTAGTGTTGATACTCCTACTATTTAGTAGTTCTAATAGTTAGGGAGTTTTCGTATATATTTCCTATAGACCTATTAGGCATGCCAGATGATAGGGACATTGATTTCATCATTTATTTGGTGTCGGGCGCGCAACCTATATCTATTCCTCCGTATTTTATGGCTCCATAAAGGAACAGTTGCAAGAGTTCCTGGATAAGGAGTTCATCAGACCTAATGTTTTACCTTGGGGTGCGCCGATGTTATTTGTTAAGAAGAAAGATGGGTCAATGAGAATATGTAGGCAATTTAACAAGGTGACCATCAAGAACAAGTATCCATTTCAGCGCACGATGACTTATTTGATCAGCTTTAGAATGACCGGGTGTTCTCGAAGATTGACTTAAGATTGGGGTATCACCAATTAAAGATTAGGACTTCAGACATCCCTAAGAATGCTTTTCAGACTCGTTATGGGCATTATTGCATTATTTGGATTTGTTTGTTAATGTTTTCATAGATGATATATTGGTGTGTTCCCGTAGTAAGGAGGACCATGAGCAACATTTGAGTATCATGCTCTAGACTTTAAGGGGGAAGAAGCTCTATGCTAAGTTCTCCAAGTGTGAGTGTTTGTCGGACTCACTGGCATTCTTGGGTAATGTGGTTCTAGTTATGGGATCAAGGTGGACCTAAAGATGATTGAGGCAGCTTAGAGTTGGCCCAGACTTTCTACCGCTATAGAGATTAGGAACTTCTTAGGTTTGGCTAGTTACTACCATCTCTTTTGGACGAATTTTCATCTATTGCAACCCTATTGACAAAGTTGACTCAGAAGGGTGCTCCATTCAGGTGGTCAAATAAGTGTGAGGAGAGATTTTGGAAGCTCAAGACTGCTTTAACTGTGGCTCTAGTATTGGTTTTGCCTTTTGGATCGGGTTCATATACAATTTATTGTGATGCTTTGAGGATTGGCATTGGGTGTGTGTTAATGCAGGATGGTAGGGTGATTGTCTACACATTGTGCTAGTTGAAGCCCCATGAGAAGAACTATCTGCTGCATAATTTGGACTAAGCAACTATTGTGCACGTGCTCAAGATTTGGAGGCACAATCCATATGGTGTGTCTCGTGAGGTGTATACAGATCAAAGGAGTTTGCATCATCTATTTAAATAGAAAGTCTTGAAGTTGAGGTAGCGGAGATGGTTGTAGTTATTGAAGGATTATGATATCACCATTCTTTATTATTTGGGGAAGGCTAATATTGTAGCGGATGCCTTGAGAAGAAAGGTAGAGAGTATGGGGAGTTTAGCATTCATTTAGGTCAGGGGAGAGGCCTTTGGCTATGGATGTTCAGGCGTTGGCCAACAGGTTGGTGAGATTGGATATTTCAAATCCGATCAACGTATTAGGTCGGATTTGTGTTCCTAATGTCGATGGCTTGAGGGGTAGTTGATTCTTGAGGAGACTCATAGTTTGTGATATTTTATTCATCCAGCTGCTACAAAAATGTACCGTCATTTGAAGCAGCATCACTGGTGGAGGAAGATGAAGGACATTGTGGGGCATGTTGCATGCCATTTGAATTGTCAGCCGGTCAAGTATGAGCATCAAAGACCAGTTGGTTTACTTCAGAGGTTAGAGATATCGGAGTGGAAGTGGGAGCGCATCACTATGGACATTATGGTAAGGTTTCCACAGACCTTGATAAGGTTTGATATGTTAGGGTCATTGTGGACAGACCAACCAAGTCTGTACATTTTATTTCGGTTATCGAAGCAATTGGCTTATATACCAGGGAGGTTGTCTATTTGCATGGTGTGTGTGTCTATCATCTCGGAATGTGGCACTCAGTTCACAATGCATTTTTGTAGAGCCGTGTAGCGTGAGTTGGGGGAACAGATGGAGCTGACTACAACATTTTAACATCAGAGGAATGGGCATCCCGAGCAGACCATTTAGATTTTGGAGGATATGTTGAGGGCATGCGTTATTGACTTTGGGGGCAAGTGGGATCAGTTCTGCCTTTAGCGGAGTTTGCATACAACAATAGCTACAAGTCGAGTATCCGGATGACTCCATATGAGACCTTATATGGGAAGCGATGTCATTCTCTAATTGGTGTGTTTGAGCCTTTGGAGACTAGGTTGTTGGGCACCGATTTGGTTCGTGATGCTTTGGAGAATGTGAAATTAATTCAGGAGTAGCTTTGTATGGCACAGTCCATGCAAAAGAGTTATGCTGATAGGAAGGTTCTCAATGTAGCTTTCATGGAGGGTGGGAGGGTTCTTCTCAGAGTTTCACCAATGAAGGGCGTGATGAGGTTTGGGAGGAAGGGCAAGTTGAGTCCTCGGTATATCGGTCCATTTGAGGTTTAGAGAGTTTTGGTGAGATGGCTTACATACTTGCTTTGCCACCCAGCTTGTCGGGAGTTCATCTAATGATCCATGTCTCCATGCTTAGGAAGTATCACGAAGATCAGTCACATGTGTTAGATTTCAACTTGGTGTAGTTGGATGAAACTTAGCTTATGAAGAAGATCCGATAGCCATTTTGGATAGGCAGGTTCGAAAGTCGAGGTAAAAGAACATCGCATTAGTGAAGGTTTAGTGGAGAGGTCAACTAGTTGAGGAGGTGACTTGGGAGATCAAGCATGATATGTGGAGCAGATATCCTCATCTTTTTGGCACTCCAAGTATGATTCTAAACCCGTTCGAGAATGAACATTTGTTTAAGAGGGGGAGAATGTAATAACCCAGCCGGTCATTTTTGCGTATTTGAGCCCCATTTCCCTATTTGATACTTCTTGTATATGTATTAGTTTTTTTTATGACTAAGAGGGATGGTTGGGTTGAATATGGGAAGGTTTGAGAAGCATTTGAGACACTTAGTCTCATTTTGAAGCTTAAGTTGTAAGAGTTGATCGGTATTTGACTTTTGTGTAGACGACCTCGAATTCGTATTTTGATGATTCCAATAGGTTCGTATGGTGAAGTTTGACTGGGGCGTGTTTCTGAATTTGTATTCGGAGGTTTCTAGGTTGATTTGGCTTTATTTGGCGAAAGTTGGAAATTTGAAGGTTTGGAAGGTTCATATGTTTGACCGAGAGTTGACTTTGAGGTTATCCGGTTTAATTATTATTTTGGGAGTTAAAATAGTTTTTTTTATGTCATTTGACACTTGTGTGCAAACTTTGAGGTCATTCCGAGTTGGTTAGACATAGTTCAGCATGAGTTTGGAAGTTTAAATAGTTCATTAAGCTTCAATTGGCCGTCGATTCTTGGTTATGATGTTAGTCATGGTGTTTGGAGCATACATACAAGTTTGTATAAGGTATTGGGACTTGTTGGAATGATTGGACGAGGTTCGGGGGGCTCAGGTGTGTTTCCGGGTGGTTTCAGATCATTTCTTCTTGGTTTTGGATTGCTGGTTTTCTGGTGTGTAACAGTGCATCGCAATCGCGGTGGAATTGCCTTCGATTTTGCAGAGCGAGGTTAGTCTTTGTATAGTCTAGGCAGGCCAGTGCACCATATTCGTGATTAGCATTTCGGTTTCATGATGACAGGCAGCAGCTGGGCAGGAATTTGGCCTTCGCGATCGTGAAGGGGGTCCCGCGATCACGAAGTTTATAACTAGGCAGTGCACTTAATGATATAATTTGGGATTTTGCCCATTCTCTCATATTTTAAACCCTAGACTTCGAGAGGTGGAGATTTGGAGAGCAAGTTTACTACTACTTTGGAGGTAAGTAATTCTCACTTGGATTTGACTTTATATCATGATTTTCCATGGATTTTTACACTTAAAAACTTGTATTTTAAAGTGAAATTTGGGGGGTTTTAGTAGAACTTTTGGAAAGCAAATAGTTGAGATTTGAACTCCGATTTGGAGTTGGTTTTGGATGAAACTTATATATTTGGACTCGTATTTGAAAGGATGTTCAGGATTTGTGTGTTTTGTTGGGTTCCAAGGTGCAGGCCCAGGTTGACTTTTCGTATTTATATAAAGATCGAAGCTTTTGGGGTTATTTCCTATGGCTTTATTTGATGTTATTGAGTTATGTTTACTAGATTTGGGTCATTTGGAGTCAAATTTGGACGATTAGGCGATTTGTGCTTGATTTGAGGTTGTCGGGCGGAGGTATGTCTACCCTTGTACGAGGGAATTCTCCCCACATGTGACTTGATTGCTACTTAATTCATGACTTAGGAGCCACGTATATGTGAGATGACGAGCATATATGTGTATCTAGGTTTTGGACAATACCCGGTATTTGTTGACTTGAATTGTGCTTTATTTAATTACGTGAAGTTGCTACCCATGTTCAAATTGATTCTATGACTATGTGATAATCTTTATTCATGAATTAGGAGCATGCCTGGTTTATGACTTGTTGATTTGACATGAAGGTTATAGTGCCGTGTCAGACATTATTATGAATTCATAAGTCATAACTTGCTTTACTTGCTCCATGATTTCTTTGGTGCCTAAGCCTAATTAGCTCATGAAAATAATATGATTAAGCTAGAAACATGCTAAATAACTTATTGAGTCGTTATTGTAAAATATGTTATATGATTTGCCATAGTTATCATTTAGCCATTTGAGCTTTTTATCCGCATTCTTCTTATTATGTATTATACCCGTTATTATATCATTTCTTACACATATGCAGGAGTGGAAAGTGGTTGATGATGCAAGTTGAGGATTTTAGCACTACGAGCACTTGAGCGGATATTGGTACTGATTATTAGATTGGCGATGTTATGATTTTGATCGGTTTGTGCACCGCAACAGTTGATTAATGATCATTAAATGTTAAATGATCAATGCTTGGTTTATGGATCCGTCACTCCGGAGTCAGGTGATTACCCATGTTATCTTGAACCCTGTGAGTGTAGGCACCCGTGATTCTTTTAGTGCTTGTTGGACACGTGGCTTGTGTCGGGCACATGGATTGTGTTGTGAGTTGTTGAGAAAAGGATCTCGAGCACGAATATTTATATTTTTTTAGACGCATGCTATGAATTGAAGTAAATATTGTTAAATAGTATTAATTTTACTCGAAAATTGAGATAACAAATATTTGATTTGATTGCGGTTATTGAAAAATATTCCTTAATTATGTATGAGTTGTATTTTGTTCTTGTCTACATGTTGATGACATCATGTCTACCTTTCTATTGGATTATTATCTCACCTTCTTATTTGAATGATAGTGAGTGTTGGAGTCGACCCATTGCCACTACTTATTCAAGGCCAGACTTGATACAAACAAGGTACCGTGGTTTGTACTCATACTATGCTTCTGCACATTTTGCGCAGGTAAAGAGGCTGGCGCGAGTGGCATTCATCCGGGCCAGTAGGTGGATCCGTGAAGACTTCGTGGTGAGTTGCTCAACTTGATCGATTCGCAACACATGGAGTCTCCCTCCCTACTTTCCTCTTATATTAATCTACTATTTTATTCATACACACAGTGTATTCAGATGATTTCTCATACTTTTATTAGATGCTTGTAATGATTGTGACATCCGATTTTGGGAGATGTTGGCAGTTGTATTCGTACTTTGACCCTCTCACGACCCAAAACCACCAACCGGTTGTGATGGCACCTAACGCACTTGATAGGCAAGTCGAACATAAAAATAAGGAATCATAATTACATAAATAACAAAAATAATACAAGTCTAAAGCCATCAAGTCTGAAATACAGAGTCATGAGCTCTAAAACGGAAATACAAGTCTGAAATGCGAAAAAACAATATTATCTGAATGAAAAACAACAGTACAAATGAAGAGAGACACAAAGACTACAGTTGAGATGCAGCTCTACCTCGTCTCTCCGAATATAACTCAGCAACAAGTCTCAGCTACTAGTAGCTCAGACCAAATCCTGGATATACAAAATTAAGTGCAGAGTGTAGTATCAGTACAACCGACCCCATGTACTCATAAAGTATTATAACTAACTTCAGCGAGGTAATAAAAGCAAGAATTGATAATGATACTCTCTAATCACCTGTACAGTTCATAAATCCAACAAGTACATAACAATAACATGATCAAGTCATGAATCACAGAAAGAACCATGTTGTTGCACACAATTACTTAACGTACTCTGGTTAGTTAACAATCCAGCATTTAAAGAAGATATGCAAATAAATCAGGTAAACAACCAAGGAAATTGCAAGTAAAGATGAAATGCAATAACCTAATCAAACACTAGCCAATTCTCGATTGGACCTCATATCGAGGTGCAAATCCCAAAATTAGCCCTCATATGTTTTTTTTCCAAAACCTGAATTCTCACACTTTAAAGTACTAGGTTTAGGGATAAAACTCTATAGGAATTCATGAGAATAAATCAAAGCTAGGATGAAAATCTTCTCAAACATCTCGTTTTTCAACCATTTATATCCCTTAGCGTCAGGTTTGCTTCGTGTTCGCGAAGCACTGGTCGTGTTCATCAAGGTCACTGGCCAACTGGCCATCACGTCTGCAAAGTCTGTTGCTTCGTGATCTTGGTGTCGCATTCGTGATGGAGACCGGTCTCCAAAAACTCACCCGAGACCCCCTATGGCTCACTCTAAATATCCTTATAAGTATATAAACTTCCTACACACTTGCTCGTAAGCTCAAAACACCAAAATAAAATGTAGAATCAAGAACCACATATCAAAACTCAAAGATTTCAAAGTTCTTAAGTTCAAATTTTCAACTTTTCACAATAAGCATCGAAACGGCCTCCAGATCAACTGGGGTCCCAACCAAACATACGCATAAGTCTGAAGTCATCATACGAACCTACCAGAATCTTCCAAACACCGATGGGAGGTCGTTTACTAATAATATTAAACTTCAACCATTTTTTTAAGCAAATATACTACTAGGTTATTCCCCTAGTAGCTGTTATATATAATAAATACCAAACTGGGTAAACCTTACAAAATGTTTAAGTAACCTACAAACAAACAATACGATATAGAACTACAATGGCTATTGCTACCAAATACAATGTAGCAGTAGCATAATGAAAGATGGAAAATACAAGGCTAGTAATTTGAAACATCCAAGTGTCGCCGACGACTGTGAATGCACACACTGGTTGCCAACAATTTATTGTAGTACCTACAAAGCTCTCACCAAGCGCCATTTATTGCAATTCAAAGGAGTAGGAATGTTTAAATCCAGTAGTTGTAAAGCAAAGCATTTTGGACATTGTGAACTTGGGGCTGAAAATTACAGCATCATTGTTGATATATTGAACATGAATTTGAGATGAAAGCATAATAGAGACAGAGTTGCCTGCTTGATACATGAGGACAATATAGTGTCTTCTTATCTCCAGATTGAGCATGCATTAAACTAATACCACTGGATAATGATATGACACTATACTGTCAATACCAAAAGCAGATGTAAGCAGCAGTTTTCCTTGTATTTCGTGTGAGTAAATATCCTCAGTTTGATATACCAGTACCAACAATTCATACACAAAGAAGCTGATCATATGTGCAGCCATATAATTATATGAATAAATGTTATCATATCTAGTATAAGCCTTATCTATGAGATGCCTGCTTGACTCCATGGTTCTATATGGTGTTAAACCACCCCCGGAATGAGCATGATAACATGCTAATACCACTGAGAAATAGTCTCACACCACACAAACATTACACAGTAGTCAAGCTCAGGCCATGTGATAACTGTCTGTGTAGGTACATCTGATTGATGTCCAAGCCAAGTTGCTTGTGATGTATAGCAGGATAGCTTCCATTTTTCTGAACCTGATGTGTATTGACATCTGTGTTGTTACTGAGTACGTATAGTAGATTGCTGACCACTTCAAGCTGATTGAAATTGATATGTATCGCATGATTGTGTTGTCATCTGTATTGCTGACGTGTTGTTGTTGTAATGTGTTGAAAAACCCCATAATGAGCATTACAATATGCTAACACCTCTAGGAGTTGATACTAGTATAAATAGGCAGTAAGAATCTTCTAAGGAGCAGCATACATATGTTGTGTAGAAACAGTAACGCTTGAATGATGTTCTACTGAGTTTTTGTGATGTCAACACCCCTTTGTATACTTGCCAGAGAAATCTTATCTTATCTATGAAACCTGTAAAATGAAGCAAACAAGTTAGAATGTAATGTTGTGCTCCCAGGTTCCTGTGTGTGCTGAAAGCTTTGAGGATGACTGGATGGTGAGTGATGGTGAATGGCTGTTGTTCGTGCTGGCTTGTGCGCATCTTATTGGTTATCTTCAAGTCATTCCCATATAGTAGTAAGCAGTGGCAACTCCAACTGGCAGTTAATAACATACCAGACACTGAACATTAACCAATTAAACCAGTAGTTGTTGAGTAAGCAGTACTGGTTCTACTGAAAACCATCATTTTTGTGATTGTCTTCTGTGCAGAAGCAGTGCAGGTTGAGCATCCTTTAGTATCTGTATGAAACTAGTCTATACTATTGCCTCGATTTTCTAAGCCTGTTATTAACACCTGCAAAATGTAGCAAACAGGGTTAGGAAATGTGTTTATGCTCCAAAACTGTTGTGTTTTTTGGTGGTAATGAAGAGGTTTTGGATTGTAGGGGAATAGCCATAACCAATCAAGCATCTACACTCTTCAATTGGCATGTACTTGAACTGCAGATTCAATATTTGTTACTGGTGCTACAGCCAAGCATTTACAAGTGGTCACAACAGAATGTGGAAATCCCTGGAGATGTGCAGAAACAATTAGACCATGTTATTGCCTCCGTTTTCTAAGGTCATTGACTATAGCTTGTTGGCATATTACAGTCAACACTACTCAAGCATCTACACCTTTCAAGCCAGGAGTAAGTAAGCCCAATAGAATGAGAGAGGCAACAGATCCCCTATAGTTTGGTGTTGTGCAATGATAGCTATAACTATAACCAACCAAATATGTCTGTGCAGAAGCAGTGCAGGTTGAGCATCCTTTGGTATCTATATGAAGTCAACACTACTCAAGCATCTACACCTTTCAAGCCTAGTGTATGTAAGCCCAGTATAGTGGGAGAGGCAACAGATCCCCTATAGTTTGGTGTTGTGCAATGATAGCTATAACTATAACCAAACAAATATATCTGTGCAGAAGCAGTGCAGGTTGAGCATCCTTTGGTATCTGTATGAAACTATTCTATACTATTGCCTCCGTTTTTTGAGCCTGTTATTAACACCTACAAAATGTAGCAAACATGGTTAGGAAATGTGTTTGTGCTCCCAGACTGTTGTGTTTTCTNGTTGAGCATCCTTTGGTATCTGTATGAAACTATTCTATACTATTGCCTCCGTTTTCTGAGCCTGTTATTAACACCTACAAAATGTAGCAAACATGGTTAGGAAATGTGTTTGTGCTCCCAGACTATTGTGTTTTCTAGTGGCAATGAAGAGGTTTGGATTGCAGGGTAATAGCCATAACCAATCAAGCATCTACACCCTTCAATTGGCATGTACCTGAACTGCAGATTCAATATTTGTTACTGGTGCTGCAACCAAGCATTTACAAGTGGTCACAACAGAATGTGCAAATCCCTGGAGATGTGCAGAAACAATTAGTCCATGCTATTGCCTCAGTTTTCTAAGGACATTGACTATAGCTTGTTAGCATACTACAATCAACACTACTCAAGCATCTACACCCTTCAATCCTGGTGTATGTAAGCCCAGTAGAGTGAGAGAGGCAACAGATCCCCTATAGTTTGGTGTTGTGCAATGTTAGATATAACTATAACCAACCAAATATGTCTATGCAGAAGCAGTGCAGGTTGAGCATCCTTTGGTATCTGTATGAAGTCAGCACTACTCAAGCATCTACACCCTTCAAGCCTGGTGTATGTAAGCACAGTAGAGTATGAAAGGCAACAGATCCCCTATAGTTTGGTGTTGTGCAATGATAGCTATAACTATAACCAAACAAATATGTCTGGGCAGAAGCAGTACAGGTTGAGCATCCTTTGGTATCAGTATGAAACTAGTCTATACTATTGCCTACGTTTTCTGAGCCTGTTATTAACACCTACAAAATGTAGCAAACAGGGTTAGGAAATGTGTTTGTGCTCCCAGACTGTTGTGTTTTCTAGTGGCAATAAAGATGTTTTGGATTGCAGGGGTATAACAGCCGTAACTAATCAAGCATCTGTACCCTTCAATTGGCATGTACTTGAACTGCAGATTCAACAATTGTTATAGACCTTGGCACATGACTATGCCATCATTTGTTGAGAGCGGTACTAGTGCTGCAGCCAAGCATTTACAAGTGGTCATATAAGAATGTGTAAATCCCTGGAGATGTGCAGAAACAATCAGTCCATGATATTGCCTCAATTTTCTGAGGACATTGACTATAGCTTGTTGGCATATTACAGTCAACACTACTCAAACATCTACTCCCTTCTAGCCTGGAGTATGTAAGCCCAGTAGAGTGAGAGAGGCAACAAATCCCTATAGTTTGGTGTTGTGCAATGATAGCTATAACTATAATCAAACAAATATGTACACCATACAAATGAGAGCAACTGCATGCTTAGGAAGGCAAGTTGGTGGAGTTTTACTAGCCTACTTTTCTTTAAATGCTTGCATGAACTGTTGAGATAACATAATTTTTAAGAAACAAGGCAAAGCTTTATATGTTTATCTCATTAATTAGGTTCTCTTCTCTTCACAATCCTAATCCGAAGGTTAGGAATTTGTGATTTGTCCATGTTGATAAGATTTTTGGTTGCAATTGGCAATTCATTAAACGAATGAAATGTGTGTGTACCTGCAAAAGAGAAAGCTAGATTAGCAAAAATGTCAGCAACACTGTTCCCTTCCCTTAGTACATACTCAGAGACAACATTGTAGTTGTTCTTTAATGCTTGATCTTTCTTACTTCAGCACCTATACACCAAGGAGTTGCCCATTCTCCATCAATTATCTTCCTCATCACCAATGAACCAGTCTCCATAATCAGTGGATGCAGCTGCCTTTCCACACAGTATGCCAAACCCTCAATAATTGCCTTTGCTTTTGCTACTATGTTAGTTCTCTCTCCTATCTCCTTTGCTTTCGCAAACACCAAATCGCCAGCATGATCTCGTACATAAAACCCATATGAGCTTGGTCCAGGATTGTCTCTTGATGCACCATCGGTATTGTATTTGAACCAGTCTTCATAAGTAAGCTACCATGTAACTGTCTTATTCCCCACATATGGCTTGTAACCTTCAAAGAAGTTGATCATATCTGACCATAAAAGAGGAATTCTGGACAGCCATGGGAACCTCACCCTTGCTAGATAATGTAATGTCTTATTCACTTCATGAATCACCCTATTGCCAGAATTTGCACCTCCATACTTCATTGTATTTCTCCTCTTCCAAAGTTCCCATGTAATTACAGTTGGAGCTGCCTGAAATAATGGTATTAGTTTAGGACAACACTTTGCATTCCACCATGTTCTTATTACTTGATGCACCTGTACCAGATTGATAACCAAACCTGCTGCTTGAAGGAAGTTTTTCCATACTCTAGTTGCAGTTTCACTAGTTAAGAACAAGTGTTGAAAAGACTCTTCTTGTGGTTGTGAACAACACCAACACTTAGACACCACCATATACCCATTTCTTCTCCACAAATCGTCAATAGGAATCTTCCCCTTCCACAATCTCCATAAGAAGAATGAGATTTTAAAAGGTAGACCTTTAGTCCATATCTTAATGTAGTCAGGATTAGAATGTGCTCTATGCCTCAAAATATTCCAAGCACTACTAACAGAAAAGTTTCCTGAGGGTGTAGGCATCCATCTAGGAACATCCCAGGAATCTTCAGTAGTGTCAAATAGGACTTCTTGCATGATATGTTGAGCAATGTCCGCAGGGAAAGATTGAGCTAGTAGCTGCTCATCCCAGGTATCATCCACTCTCAATTCAGCTACTTCATGTATATCTTTATTGATTGTATAGTCATTTGGAACAATATGGTATAGAGCTCCTAAACTAGTCCAATTCTCATTCCAAACATTAGTAGAACCCCTATTCATTTCCCATAGTATTTCATGCTCCACCTCTTCCCTAGTTTCTAACATTTTCCTCTATACATGAGATCCTTGTCTAAATTGGACAGTTGTCGGTAACTCCTTTTGACAGTACTTGTTCCACATAAAGTTAGACCATAAGGACTTGGATGTCCTAAACTTCCACCATAATTTGGAAAATAAAGCTTTTGATACATCATGCAGTGATCTAAAACCTACTCCCCCTTCTTCCTTTGGCAGGCATAGATTTTGCCATTTTGTCCAATGTCTACTTCTACCTTCTTCCTTGTTACTCTAGAAGAATCTCGCAAAGGTTTTATGAAGGTGTTCAAGTAAGTTTTTAGGTGGATCAATGATATATAGGATGTGTGTAGGCATGCTCTGTAGGACACTAGAGATTAATGTAGCTTTTCACCCATAGGATAGTAGCTTCCCTTTCCAAGAGTGCAGCTTTGCCTTTACATTCTTTATCAGGTCATTATAATAATCCTTCCTTCTTCTTGTGTAGAATATTGGACAACCAAGATAAGTGAATGGAAATTCACCCCTTGAAAATCCAGTGATAGTACCTATAAAGCTGGACACTGTTGAAGACACATTAGAATGCATATAAAAGGAACTCTTTTTCTTATTGATCATTTGGCCTGAAGTGTGCTCGTACTTGGATAATACTTCTACAATGTTCCCTAAAGAGTATGGATCAGCTGAAGCAAAGATTATATTGTCGTATGCATGGGCCAAATAATTCAATGGATCAGTCTATTTAGGCATCCCAAAGCCCTTGAATCTCGTGTTTTCAAATAGTTTATTTAAAGACCTAGACAGTACCTCTGTAGAGAGTATGAATAGGGCTGGAGAGAGAGGATCCCCGTGTTTGACCCCTCTTGTTGAGTGAAAGAATCTTGTGGCTTGACCATTAATCAGAACAGAATACCAGTTGTTGGAAATTAGATTCTATATCATGTTGATGAAGCATTCTGCAAATCCCATTTTCCTCAAAACATGCATTAGATACTTCCAAGAGACCCTATCATATACCTTTGCCATGTTAAGTTTGATAACTACATTGGCAGGTTTTCCCCTTAATCTTATGTTAGTAACAATCTCCTGTGTTAACAGAATGTTTTCAAATATACTTCTCCCCTTGACAAATCCTGACTGATTGGAAGAGATCAAAGAAGGCAGTATTTTTTCCAGCCTATCATGAACGACTCCGGAGATAACTTTATTTACAAAATTGCTTAAGCTAATAGGCCTTAGGTCGGTAAATGTTTGAACCTGTTGTATGTTTGGTAGCAAGACAAGGTTTGTGAAAGAAAATGCCTGTGAAACCATCTGGCCAACTTGCACTTTCACCACTCAATGCAAATATCGCTGCCTTTACCTCCTCTTTTGTAGGAATTCTACAAAGTTATATGTTTTGATCACAAGATACCATTGAGGGCACATTGTTGAGGAGATCAGAACTTGTATGATCAGCTTCATGTGTGAACTGGTTCTGGAAAATTTTTAATGTTGCATCAGCCATCTGTTCTTGCGACTCAATCCAATTACCATCATGGTTCTGGATCCTCTTCAGTTGGAGTTTCTGCCTTTTACCATTGACATGGTTGTGAAAGAATCTGGTGTTTCTGTCTCCTTCTGCAAACCAGGGCATACCTGCTTTTTGTTTCCACTATTGTTCCTCTATGCTCAGATATCTCTTTAACTCGGATTGGGCCTTCTAAAGTACAATTCTATTCTCAACTGTTGGTTCTTCTTCAAAAAGCATTTCCTTTATTCTGACCACATCTTCCCTTAAATCTAGTTGCTTGAAGATGTCCCCGTAAGTGAGCCTACTCCATTTTGGCAGAGCTATCTTAACTCTTTTTAATTTCTATTTGAACATCAAGAAGGGGTCACCTGTGAAGTCAGCCTTCCAATTCTGTCGAACCACCTCCATAAAAGAGGCATGTTTTGCCCAAAAATTTAGAAACTTGAATGGTTTAGCAAATGTGGTAGTCTTGTCACCACAGGTCATAAACAATGGTGCATGATACGAGCCTGTTCTAATTAGATGCTCAACCTCTGTAGTTGGGAATAGAGATTGGAATGGGGAATTGACAAAGATTTTGTCCAATTTTTTTAAATATGCATTCTGCATTTGGCCTCCCATTCCACAATGTGAACGGACTTCCTTTGTAACCAGTGTCAAAGAGTTCACATGAATTTACACAGAAGGCAAAGTCTTCATATTCTGGAGGATAGATTGGAAGCCCTCCAATTTTCTCTTTTTCATTCAAAAGCATATTAAAACCCCCTCCAACTAGCCATGGTAGTTCCATGTCACTTACAAGGTAGTATAAACTATCCCATAATTCTAATCTGTCCAGTGATGAGCACTTTGCATATACGAAAGTCATCATGATATATTTACCAATATCTTGATGATAGACTATGATAGTAAGTTGTTGTTGTGTGTCAATTAACAAGTCCCACTGCACAACTGAATCCAGAAAAAGCCATATCTTGCCATTGACATTTGAGATGGCAACATCTATGCCTAGTATCCTCCTGTAGTTTTG
Source organism: Nicotiana otophora (assembly GCA_000715115.1). Classification (NCBI taxonomy): domain Eukaryota; kingdom Viridiplantae; phylum Streptophyta; class Magnoliopsida; order Solanales; family Solanaceae; genus Nicotiana; species Nicotiana otophora. Next base: position 39,628 of record AWOL01S0180497.1, read on the forward strand.
AATAAACCTTTGATTTTGAAAAGGTTCCATAAGTGCTATAACGAAAATAACATGTCCTTTTTGCATGTTGATAACTCTCTGAAAGGCCTGTTGTGTCTTAATAGACCTTATATTCCATATGAGTGTTTTAATCATCATTTAGTCGTGGAGGCTGCCCTTTTAGGAAGTATTCTTGTAGGTGGTAGCTGTTCCTTTAGTTGGTTTTGCTTCTTTCCTTTCTTCCCCTGTTTAGTAGACAACTTAGGTGACAAATCTCCTTCTCTTGCAACATCCTTGAAGTTCCCAGCAATGGATTCATTTTCACCTTCATCTTGTAATTGCTATTTATTGACCAAGGCAGTATGAAGTTCCATTGGCTGTTGGTTATGTGTAATAATGTCATGCATTACAGGATTTGGATATTTCAATGGTACAATTACTTGAATCTGCATTGGAGATCCTGTACCTGATGCATAAGCCATAGACAATGAATTAATTGTAGTTGACCCCTTTTGGACAATAGCTACACCATTCTGTTCATATACAATGATTGCATCCTTCACAACCACATCTTAGGGTTCTGGAGCATCATCACTGACCTTGTCAGTTAGTGTGGTTACCACTATTGGCCCTTGAATAGTGGCTAGTAATTTCCCAATTGTGCTGCTTCTCAAAGCATTGTTGGGTAACGCATTGTGAAGTTGTTCTAGAATTGGCTTTTCCTTATTCTCATCAACTCTGAGTATTGTTTGTTTCCCTGACCCATAACTCTTCAGTTGTACTTCATTAGTCCCTAGTTGTACAGATCCTATTGTATTTCCATTAGACACAGGAGATTCCATATATGTCTGTGAGGGAATATCCTGGCAGGAGTGGTTGAGTGTAACATTAAGGACTTCCTTGTGCATACCAAAACTCCTTTGAACCCAATCAATAGTATTTTCCTTTGTAACATCTGGTGTTACCCCAACAATAGTAGTAGTATTATTTGTACCAATTCCTAGATCTTTTGGATTGTCACTGGATTTGTCAGCAGTCCTGATATGTTGGATATTTTGACTTCTATTTGTTTCCACTGTTTGATGCTTGTGCTGCTTGTTGGTTATGTGGTCCTTTCCATTGTTATCTGATTCATTCTATCTGTTAGTAACAATTTCAGCAATTCCATTTCTTTCAAGGTTGTTTTCACTTGTATCAACATGTTGAATACTGTCAATCTTGTTTTGATCAGTAGATTAAGTAAGCTGTTGCAATGCCTGTTGAGAACCAACTACCTTGGGAGTTATTTGGTCATTAGGTATATCATGCATAGTGTTATTACCTCCATCAATTGCAACATCAATATCAGTAGCCCTGGCACTTGGTTCTGATATATTCTCCAGAGCACTTGCCGTATCAGCTTGTGGTTTGGTCAGTGAACCATGGTTCTAAGCTTTTGTGGTTATCTGTTTTGCATTCATTTGTTCATAAGGTTGTTTGTGTTTCTCTTGCTTGTTTTTTTGGTTGATACCCTTGAAGTTCTTCTTCTTCTGAGATTTCCATTGATCCTTGGAGTGATTTGCATTTATTAGTTGTTGTGCTGTAGGTTTGATTTTGCCCTATTGTTCTTCATTTTGGTATTGCACCACTACTTTTTGGTTGTGGTTTTGTTCCTTGTGTTGCCCCTGTATGATCAGCTCCTTTTGATGTTGTATTCTATTTGCTCTTTCAGTATTGTTTGATATTTGTTTGGTCTGAGTTTGTGGATTTCAGCAACTGCTTTTTTCTTGTCTTCTTCTTCTCTTTCTCTAACAGGGCATGAGTATTCTTCATGTCCTAAGTGCTTTCAGTGTGAGCAGTATGTTGGGAGATCCTCATATACCATTTCCAGCCATTGTCCATCCCCATTAACATCCTGATCTTCATCAAAGCCTAGTCGAACATGATGATGCCCGAATTGAGTCAAGTCAACCTGTATCTTGACTTTTTCTACACTTCCTCTTGTTTTCTGCATAGAGGCTAGGTCGAGATGCAATACCTTACCAATAGGAGACAATAGTACATATAGAACCTCTATATAGTAGAAATGCCATGTTAGTTCTGGAATAACTATCCAAACAGGGACAATTGGATTATCCTCATTCGGATTGAAGTTGGGTGTCCAAGCTTGTAATTCCATTCTTTGACCTTGGATGTACATGAAGGTTTTTCTCCAGACAGTTTTGGGATCGTACTCATTGTCTAGATCAATGCACACTGTGCGAGCATTGAAATGGGCTATTTTAACTCCTCCTCTTAGTTCTATTTGTTCTATGAAGCTTCTCCTGATCACTTCCATTCGAGGCATTGTGTTAAGGAATTTCCCTACAATTGTATTTTGGCATCTGTATGCAAGTGTGATCATGTAGTCCTTCCTAGTGAAGATGACAACTGGTTGGCCCTGTTTGGTAGTTATTTTTGGGGGTGTGATCTCTATTGGGGCTATTTCTGCTGCCTGCCTTGCTCTTAATTTTGTAGCAAGTGAATGAAATATGGTAGGAGGTGATGGGGCAGGATAGTTAGTTGGTTTAGGTGGCTGGGCAGTGGCTTCTGTTTGGTTTAGTGTGGTTGCTAATTTTGTTGAGTAAAGCTGGGTACTTTGATGGACATTTGCAGATGGTTGTAAGGAGTATGTGTGCTTTGGTATATGAAAACTGGTTAAGATGTTTGGATGTGTGTTTGTAGCAGATGTACTAATTATTTGGCTATGGTGTTTGGTATGTTGTGTAGTTTCTTTTGGTGTTAACATCTGAGTGTTAGTGTGACAACGCTTAGTCTTAGTTGTATTTTTATGCTGGAAAGTAGGTGCTTTGTCAAAGTTGGTGGAGATCTTAGGAAACTTTGCTGGCATTGGTATTTGATTGAGTTGGGGGTTAGTTTGAACATTGACATTCCTAGGTAAATCAGTAGTTGCTGTTTTAGACACATGTGCAGCAGAAACATTACCTGAAGATGCCAAATTTGTTGTTGTAGTGATTGGCTGCACTTGAGTAGTAGGAGTTGTTGCGAGTTCCTTTTCCTTATCAATAAAGATTATCTCGACAGGTGAAACACAGGAAATTCCATAGGCAGTCAGTGAAACACTCAAATTTTTTGCCAGTGGTCGAGCATCAATGATATCAACTAGAGTTTGAAACTAGACTTGCGGGCGACCTTCAGCAACATATGGATAATTTGTTTTGTCCAATTAAGTTTCAATTGGGGTTAGGAGAGTAGNGAAAAGTTTCCTGAGGGTGTAGGCATCCATCTAGGAACATCCCAGGAATCTTCAGTAGTGTCAAATAGGACTTCTTGCATGATATGTTGAGCAATGTCCGCAGGGAAAGATTGAGCTAGTAGCTGCTCATCCCAGGTATCATCCACTCTCAATTCAGCTACTTCATGTATATCTTTATTGATTGTATAGTCATTTGGAACAATATGGTATAGAGCTCCTAAACTAGTCCAATTCTCATTCCAAACATTAGTAGAACCCCTATTCATTTCCCATAGTATTTCATGCTCCACCTCTTCCCTAGTTTCTAACATTTTCCTCTATACATGAGATCCTTGTCTAAATTGGACAGTTGTCGGTAACTCCTTTTGACAGTACTTGTTCCACATAAAGTTAGACCATAAGGACTTGGATGTCCTAAACTTCCACCATAATTTGGAAAATAAAGCTTTTGATACATCATGCAGTGATCTAAAACCTACTCCCCCTTCTTCCTTTGGCAGGCATAGATTTTGCCATTTTGTCCAATGTCTACTTCTACCTTCTTCCTTGTTACTCTAGAAGAATCTCGCAAAGGTTTTATGAAGGTGTTCAAGTAAGTTTTTAGGTGGATCAATGATATATAGGATGTGTGTAGGCATGCTCTGTAGGACACTAGAGATTAATGTAGCTTTTCACCCATAGGATAGTAGCTTCCCTTTCCAAGAGTGCAGCTTTGCCTTTACATTCTTTATCAGGTCATTATAATAATCCTTCCTTCTTCTTGTGTAGAATATTGGACAACCAAGATAAGTGAATGGAAATTCACCCCTTGAAAATCCAGTGATAGTACCTATAAAGCTGGACACTGTTGAAGACACATTAGAATGCATATAAAAGGAACTCTTTTTCTTATTGATCATTTGGCCTGAAGTGTGCTCGTACTTGGATAATACTTCTACAATGTTCCCTAAAGAGTATGGATCAGCTGAAGCAAAGATTATATTGTCGTATGCATGGGCCAAATAATTCAATGGATCAGTCTATTTAGGCATCCCAAAGCCCTTGAATCTCGTGTTTTCAAATAGTTTATTTAAAGACCTAGACAGTACCTCTGTAGAGAGTATGAATAGGGCTGGAGAGAGAGGATCCCCGTGTTTGACCCCTCTTGTTGAGTGAAAGAATCTTGTGGCTTGACCATTAATCAGAACAGAATACCAGTTGTTGGAAATTAGATTCTATATCATGTTGATGAAGCATTCTGCAAATCCCATTTTCCTCAAAACATGCATTAGATACTTCCAAGAGACCCTATCATATACCTTTGCCATGTTAAGTTTGATAACTACATTGGCAGGTTTTCCCCTTAATCTTATGTTAGTAACAATCTCCTGTGTTAACAGAATGTTTTCAAATATACTTCTCCCCTTGACAAATCCTGACTGATTGGAAGAGATCAAAGAAGGCAGTATTTTTTCCAGCCTATCATGAACGACTCCGGAGATAACTTTATTTACAAAATTGCTTAAGCTAATAGGCCTTAGGTCGGTAAATGTTTGAACCTGTTGTATGTTTGGTAGCAAGACAAGGTTTGTGAAAGAAAATGCCTGTGAAACCATCTGGCCAACTTGCACTTTCACCACTCAATGCAAATATCGCTGCCTTTACCTCCTCTTTTGTAGGAATTCTACAAAGTTATATGTTTTGATCACAAGATACCATTGAGGGCACATTGTTGAGGAGATCAGAACTTGTATGATCAGCTTCATGTGTGAACTGGTTCTGGAAAATTTTTAATGTTGCATCAGCCATCTGTTCTTGCGACTCAATCCAATTACCATCATGGTTCTGGATCCTCTTCAGTTGGAGTTTCTGCCTTTTACCATTGACATGGTTGTGAAAGAATCTGGTGTTTCTGTCTCCTTCTGCAAACCAGGGCATACCTGCTTTTTGTTTCCACTATTGTTCCTCTATGCTCAGATATCTCTTTAACTCGGATTGGGCCTTCTAAAGTACAATTCTATTCTCAACTGTTGGTTCTTCTTCAAAAAGCATTTCCTTTATTCTGACCACATCTTCCCTTAAATCTAGTTGCTTGAAGATGTCCCCGTAAGTGAGCCTACTCCATTTTGGCAGAGCTATCTTAACTCTTTTTAATTTCTATTTGAACATCAAGAAGGGGTCACCTGTGAAGTCAGCCTTCCAATTCTGTCGAACCACCTCCATAAAAGAGGCATGTTTTGCCCAAAAATTTAGAAACTTGAATGGTTTAGCAAATGTGGTAGTCTTGTCACCACAGGTCATAAACAATGGTGCATGATACGAGCCTGTTCTAATTAGATGCTCAACCTCTGTAGTTGGGAATAGAGATTGGAATGGGGAATTGACAAAGATTTTGTCCAATTTTTTTAAATATGCATTCTGCATTTGGCCTCCCATTCCACAATGTGAACGGACTTCCTTTGTAACCAGTGTCAAAGAGTTCACATGAATTTACACAGAAGGCAAAGTCTTCATATTCTGGAGGATAGATTGGAAGCCCTCCAATTTTCTCTTTTTCATTCAAAAGCATATTAAAACCCCCTCCAACTAGCCATGGTAGTTCCATGTCACTTACAAGGTAGTATAAACTATCCCATAATTCTAATCTGTCCAGTGATGAGCACTTTGCATATACGAAAGTCATCATGATATATTTACCAATATCTTGATGATAGACTATGATAGTAAGTTGTTGTTGTGTGTCAATTAACAAGTCCCACTGCACAACTGAATCCAGAAAAAGCCATATCTTGCCATTGACATTTGAGATGGCAACATCTATGCCTAGTATCCTCCTGTAGTTTTGAATAAACCTTTGATTTTGAAAAGGTTCCATAAGTGCTATAACGAAAATAACATGTCCTTTTTGCATGTTGATAACTCTCTGAAAGGCCTGTTGTGTCTTAATAGACCTTATATTCCATATGAGTGTTTTAATCATCATTTAGTCGTGGAGGCTGCCCTTTTAGGAAGTATTCTTGTAGGTGGTAGCTGTTCCTTTAGTTGGTTTTGCTTCTTTCCTTTCTTCCCCTGTTTAGTAGACAACTTAGGTGACAAATCTCCTTCTCTTGCAACATCCTTGAAGTTCCCAGCAATGGATTCATTTTCACCTTCATCTTGTAATTGCTATTTATTGACCAAGGCAGTATGAAGTTCCATTGGCTGTTGGTTATGTGTAATAATGTCATGCATTACAGGATTTGGATATTTCAATGGTACAATTACTTGAATCTGCATTGGAGATCCTGTACCTGATGCATAAGCCATAGACAATGAATTAATTGTAGTTGACCCCTTTTGGACAATAGCTACACCATTCTGTTCATATACAATGATTGCATCCTTCACAACCACATCTTAGGGTTCTGGAGCATCATCACTGACCTTGTCAGTTAGTGTGGTTACCACTATTGGCCCTTGAATAGTGGCTAGTAATTTCCCAATTGTGCTGCTTCTCAAAGCATTGTTGGGTAACGCATTGTGAAGTTGTTCTAGAATTGGCTTTTCCTTATTCTCATCAACTCTGAGTATTGTTTGTTTCCCTGACCCATAACTCTTCAGTTGTACTTCATTAGTCCCTAGTTGTACAGATCCTATTGTATTTCCATTAGACACAGGAGATTCCATATATGTCTGTGAGGGAATATCCTGGCAGGAGTGGTTGAGTGTAACATTAAGGACTTCCTTGTGCATACCAAAACTCCTTTGAACCCAATCAATAGTATTTTCCTTTGTAACATCTGGTGTTACCCCAACAATAGTAGTAGTATTATTTGTACCAATTCCTAGATCTTTTGGATTGTCACTGGATTTGTCAGCAGTCCTGATATGTTGGATATTTTGACTTCTATTTGTTTCCACTGTTTGATGCTTGTGCTGCTTGTTGGTTATGTGGTCCTTTCCATTGTTATCTGATTCATTCTATCTGTTAGTAACAATTTCAGCAATTCCATTTCTTTCAAGGTTGTTTTCACTTGTATCAACATGTTGAATACTGTCAATCTTGTTTTGATCAGTAGATTAAGTAAGCTGTTGCAATGCCTGTTGAGAACCAACTACCTTGGGAGTTATTTGGTCATTAGGTATATCATGCATAGTGTTATTACCTCCATCAATTGCAACATCAATATCAGTAGCCCTGGCACTTGGTTCTGATATATTCTCCAGAGCACTTGCCGTATCAGCTTGTGGTTTGGTCAGTGAACCATGGTTCTAAGCTTTTGTGGTTATCTGTTTTGCATTCATTTGTTCATAAGGTTGTTTGTGTTTCTCTTGCTTGTTTTTTTGGTTGATACCCTTGAAGTTCTTCTTCTTCTGAGATTTCCATTGATCCTTGGAGTGATTTGCATTTATTAGTTGTTGTGCTGTAGGTTTGATTTTGCCCTATTGTTCTTCATTTTGGTATTGCACCACTACTTTTTGGTTGTGGTTTTGTTCCTTGTGTTGCCCCTGTATGATCAGCTCCTTTTGATGTTGTATTCTATTTGCTCTTTCAGTATTGTTTGATATTTGTTTGGTCTGAGTTTGTGGATTTCAGCAACTGCTTTTTTCTTGTCTTCTTCTTCTCTTTCTCTAACAGGGCATGAGTATTCTTCATGTCCTAAGTGCTTTCAGTGTGAGCAGTATGTTGGGAGATCCTCATATACCATTTCCAGCCATTGTCCATCCCCATTAACATCCTGATCTTCATCAAAGCCTAGTCGAACATGATGATGCCCGAATTGAGTCAAGTCAACCTGTATCTTGACTTTTTCTACACTTCCTCTTGTTTTCTGCATAGAGGCTAGGTCGAGATGCAATACCTTACCAATAGGAGACAATAGTACATATAGAACCTCTATATAGTAGAAATGCCATGTTAGTTCTGGAATAACTATCCAAACAGGGACAATTGGATTATCCTCATTCGGATTGAAGTTGGGTGTCCAAGCTTGTAATTCCATTCTTTGACCTTGGATGTACATGAAGGTTTTTCTCCAGACAGTTTTGGGATCGTACTCATTGTCTAGATCAATGCACACTGTGCGAGCATTGAAATGGGCTATTTTAACTCCTCCTCTTAGTTCTATTTGTTCTATGAAGCTTCTCCTGATCACTTCCATTCGAGGCATTGTGTTAAGGAATTTCCCTACAATTGTATTTTGGCATCTGTATGCAAGTGTGATCATGTAGTCCTTCCTAGTGAAGATGACAACTGGTTGGCCCTGTTTGGTAGTTATTTTTGGGGGTGTGATCTCTATTGGGGCTATTTCTGCTGCCTGCCTTGCTCTTAATTTTGTAGCAAGTGAATGAAATATGGTAGGAGGTGATGGGGCAGGATAGTTAGTTGGTTTAGGTGGCTGGGCAGTGGCTTCTGTTTGGTTTAGTGTGGTTGCTAATTTTGTTGAGTAAAGCTGGGTACTTTGATGGACATTTGCAGATGGTTGTAAGGAGTATGTGTGCTTTGGTATATGAAAACTGGTTAAGATGTTTGGATGTGTGTTTGTAGCAGATGTACTAATTATTTGGCTATGGTGTTTGGTATGTTGTGTAGTTTCTTTTGGTGTTAACATCTGAGTGTTAGTGTGACAACGCTTAGTCTTAGTTGTATTTTTATGCTGGAAAGTAGGTGCTTTGTCAAAGTTGGTGGAGATCTTAGGAAACTTTGCTGGCATTGGTATTTGATTGAGTTGGGGGTTAGTTTGAACATTGACATTCCTAGGTAAATCAGTAGTTGCTGTTTTAGACACATGTGCAGCAGAAACATTACCTGAAGATGCCAAATTTGTTGTTGTAGTGATTGGCTGCACTTGAGTAGTAGGAGTTGTTGCGAGTTCCTTTTCCTTATCAATAAAGATTATCTCGACAGGTGAAACACAGGAAATTCCATAGGCAGTCAGTGAAACACTCAAATTTTTTGCCAGTGGTCGAGCATCAATGATATCAACTAGAGTTTGAAACTAGACTTGCGGGCGACCTTCAGCAACATATGGATAATTTGTTTTGTCCAATTAAGTTTCAATTGGGGTTAGGAGAGTAGAAATACCAGGAACTCCATAGGCGTCATGTGGTGCTGTAGGTGACTGCCTTTTATCACCCTCATTTGTTATATTGTCTTGTAACTTCTCTTGATGACTAATCTCAACATGACTTTGTGAAGTAAAATCATTCATATATTCATCAAAATTGACATCAAAACTGACCCTAGCATTTCGTCGAACAGATGGCATGTGCGATTCTGTGTGTACTGTGTTCTCCCATGTTGGATCAAATTATTCATCATGGTTGTTGTTTGAGGGGTTGGGATCAATATCCAGATCAATTGGAGTATAGTGGCATTAGTTTTGAGCAATTTGGATATCTGTAACCCTATGCGCAACCAACAGCTGATTGTTGTCATTGTTCACCTGTGTAGAGTCGTTGAACTATGTGTATCGATTGTAATTGAGGTGTTGAGTAATCTTCATGCCTTTGAATCAGTTGATTTGGTTCAGAAACAGTGCAGTGAGTTTTAGCTGTCTCCAATTGTTTTTTTGGCAAGTTTACAGTTTCGCCATTATTGACAGTTGCAGCAGATGGGGAAGAATCAATAAGGGCGCCTACATGGGGTTTGTGCGCAGGGTTGTTACGCGATTGTTGGATCTGGTCTGGTGGCTTTTCACCACCGGACGATGGAGAAATGACCATTTTGTGTGTGTTGTTACTTTTCCTGTTAGTCGTCTCTCTAGAGAGCCGAAGCCTTACTCCAACCATTTTAAAGTTTCAAAAATCAAGTTTTCTTTGAAACATCACATTTAAACTTTTTAAAAATCAAAACAAACCATACACGCAAGTCATAAATCATCAAATAAAGCTAAATAAGTCTCAAATTACAAAATTGGAAGCTAGAACTCAAAACGACCTATCGGTTCGTTACAAGCTCATATGCTTATAGCAATTATTCTGATTGAAATAGCTACTCATTACGAAATCCGGTACCGATAAAAATACCTTATCTAAAATAAATCCTCATTCCAAGCCTTCACAACACTGCTAATGATGAGAGAAACCTGTAGAAACTCATAATCACCCAGCATATCAACAAATCATGCATCTCTATCTTATGTGGTAAAAACCGTTGCCCATCCTAGGCTTCCTGAAAGCATCCCCTTCCAAATATACCCTAATCCAAATCTGGTCGCGCTAATTCCATGTCCATAAACTTCGCCTTATGTAGTACAAGCTTCTCGACCAACAAGTCACACCAAATTCTATATGGAA